>JAUIMM010003447.1:2412500-2483908 GCA_031769625.1 Taudactylus pleione
GACCGCTACTGTCATTTCCATCTACACAACTAGATGATGACAGGTCGTCTGATGATGGTGAGATTTTGGATTTGTTGGACACTGACGCTCCTCCAATGAGGAGCGAAGTCCAAAATATATATTCCAGGTTTCATACGAGTGGTCCGTACGGCCATGGTGATTACTGACAACTTACCTGCAGCACCTACACATGCTTATTTTAAGGACGTTAGGGGTGCAGCAGCAGTTTTTCCTCTATCTGGTCAGCTAGTGGTTCACTTGGAGGAGGCGTGGAAATCTTTCGTCCCTATCGCCCACAGGGCAAATCTAAGGTGCAGTCCTTCCCGAGACCACCTGGCCCCAAAAAGACAGCCAAGCCCAAGAAACAGGCTTGGAGTACAAGACGTCTGGCCGACAAGCCCTCAGCCTGACAGGCTGGGCCTCCCCTTGGAGGGACCCCAAGGTGGGAGGCCGACTTCTGCAATACACCCAGTGCTGGTATCAGACAACCACAGACACTTGGTTAAGGGAGGTTGTATCTCAGGGATATGCCCTCTCCTTCCGCAGACTGCCTCCTCCTCAGTTCTTGGCAGCAGGCCTTCCTTCAGATCCAACGAAGGCTCTAGCGATCCAGGAGGTGGTGCGCTCTATGCTTCATATGGGAGTCATAGTACCTGTTCCGTTACCCCCAAGGGGGACGGGATATTACTCCAACATCTTTCTGGTTCAAAAACCAAATGGATCATTCTGACCTATCCTCAGCCTCAAGTTCCTGAACAAGTTTTTAAGGGTCCCTCGATTACGAATGGAGACTCTGCGTTCTATTGTGTTAGCTATGCAGCCTGGGGATTTTATGGTGTCCCTGGATATTCAGGATGCTTGCCTGCATATCCCCATTGCCAGGGCTCATCAGCGTTACCTCAGATTTGCAGTGTCGGACCACCAATACCAGTTTCAAGCTCTACCGTTTGGCCTTTCCACGAGCCCTCCGGTGTTCACAAAGGTCATGGCGGCACACCTGCGGTTGCAGGGGGCTCGCCTGTTACCTTATGCGGACGACCTTCTGTTGTTGGCAGGGTTGCCACAGGTCCTTTGCAACCATCTGCAACTGACAATATCAGTATTGCAGGCTCACGGCTGGCTAGTGAACGGGAAGAAATCCTCTCTAATTCCTTCTCCGAGGATGGTCTATCTCGGAGCATTGTTGGACTCTCAGCAGCAGAGGATCTTCTTGACGGAAGAAAAGAGAGCACTGTTGCAGTCCAGGATATGCAAAGGTCTAAAGAGTCTCCGAGTGTCTCTTCTCTCGACACCATGGAACCCAGTAACCTCATTGCCAACGTTCAACATGGTGGAGTATGCCCAGTTCCTCCATTCCAGGCCTCTGCAGATGTTGATCCTCTCCAGATGGGATGGAATTCCCCGTCGGATAAAGACACAGATGATCAGGCGCTCTCTGGAGGTGCGCCTGTCCCTGACCTGGTGGTTACAGAAGTCCCATCTCAGCAGTGGACATCTGTTTTGGATTTCGGATTGGGTCCTTCTAACAACTGATGCCTGCCTTCGGGGCTGGGGTGCTGTGACGGGCCCACACATCTTCCAGGGCCGGTGGACGTCGGAGGAATGGCTCCTGCCGCTCAATATATTGGAGCTTCGGGCAGTGTTCAGAGCGCTGCAACAAACAGGACTTTTCCTGCAGGGGAAACCCGTGCAGGTTCAGTCAGACAATGCCACCACGGGGGCTTACCTAAACCGTCCGGGAGGAACTCGAAGTCAAGCGGCTCTAAGGGAGGTAGCCCGCATTCTGACTTGGGCGGAAGGCAATCTCCAAGCCATTTCGGCTGTGTTCATACCAGGAGTGCTCAACTGGGAAGCGGACTTCCTCAGCCGTCATGATGTACATCCGGTGGAATGGTCTCTTCAGCAGGAGGTGTTTCAACTCCTGGTGGACAAGTGAGGCCTTCCCGAAATAGACCTAATAGCCTCCAGACACAACCGCAAGCTGTGAGCATACGCATCCCGAACAAGAGACGCAGGGGCTCTTCTGGCGGACGCTCGGTACGGTGGACTTTCCAGTTTGCGTACCTCTTTCCTCCGTTCTCCCTTCTGTCTCGAGTACTTCGAAAGTTCAAACCGGAAGGAGGCAAGATCCTGCTGGTGGCACCTGCATGGCCCAGACGAAATTGGTACTCCGGATCTTCAGTATCTGCCCATCGACACTCCATTGCTGTTGCCTCAACGCCAGGACCTGTTGTCTCAAGGTCCTTGCCTCTACCCGGACCTGAGTCATCTGTCTTTGACGGTGTGGCTCTTGAGACTTCCCTCTTGAGGTCTAAGGGTTTCTCCAGATCTGTGGTGAATACCATGCTACGAGCTCGGAAAAACCTGCTTCGGCTAGAATTTACCACAGGGTATGGAATACTTATTTTGAGTGGTGTCGCCCTAGAGGGTACGATCCTCAGGGGTTTTGGGTATCCAGAGTGCTGGCTTTCCTACAGGCGGGCTTAGATCTAGGTCTTCGCCTCGCCTCACTAAAGGTGCATGTTTCTGCCCTGTCGGTTTGGTTTCAGCTAGTATTGCTACGCTGCTTGATATCCGTACCTTTTTATGCAGGGTGTCCTTCGCATCCAGCCTCCCTTTGTCCCTCCGGTGGCTCCTTGGGATTTGGCTGTGGTTCTGAGGGCGCTCCAAGGTCCTCCATTCGAACCTTTGGGTTCGGTAGATTTGAAATGGCTTACGACAAAGACAGTGTTCCTTCTGGCTATTGCTTCGGCCAGAAGAGTGTCGGATCTGGGGGCTCTCTCCTGTCGCTGCCCCCCCCCCCCTTCCGCCTCCCTTTCTGATTTTTCACTCAGACCGGGCGGTTCTTCAGACCCGCCCTGGTTTCCTTCCCAAGGTAGTGTCTAGATTCCATATTAATGAGGAAATTGTGGTCCCGGCCTTTAATTCCTCGGATCTCTTGGCCGGTGAGGCCTTATTGGATGTGGTAGGGGCGCTGCGAATTTATGTGGATCGTACCACTTCTTTACGATAATCTGACTCCTGTATGGCTTTCAAAGGAGGGGTTGGCTTGCCAATAAACAGACCCTGGCGCGGTGGATTCGCCTGGCGATCTCTGAGGCTTACACTAAAGAGGGTCTTCCAGTGCCACCCTCTGTGAAGGCACATTCTACGAGGTCTGTAGGTCCTTTGTGGGCAGTTCGCCGTGGCGCCTCGGCTGTTCAGCTTTGCAAGGCAGCCACGTGGTCCTCTGTCCATACTTTTGTCAGGCATTACGCCTTTGACACATTTGCTTCTCAGGATGCTTCCTTCGGGGGGCGGGTTCTCCTTTCTGCACAGGAACGTCCCCACTCTTGAAGGATACTGCTTTGGGACATCCCCAAGATATCCTTGTTGGATCCCTAAGGACCGTGGAGTAGAAAACAAGAGATATGGTAAGAACTTACCTTTATCTCTGTTTCTACGACGTCCTTAGGGTCCACAGGGTGCCCTGCCTGACGTCCTGTGCCTCTGTAGGGTGAGATTCTGGTCGCCAGTTTTCTGTGAGAATGTGATTCCTGTGTGTTCCAGACTTCCTTCTTTTTCTCCTCCGGCTTGCTACTAAAACTGAGGTGCCTTGGCCTGGGGACGGGGGGTATAGGAGGGGGCCCAGTGCATCCTGGGATGACAGTTTTAACTGTGTGGTGCCCATGCCAATACCCCAAGGTATCCCTGTGGACCCTAAGGACTTCGTAGAAACCGATAACAAAGGTATGTTCTTATCAAATCTTATTATTGTGGCATCCCATATTTATTTAACAGTTTCTTATATAGCGCAGCATTTTCCGTTGCGCTTTACAATTGTAAGCATTAATGGAACAAAACTGGGTAATAACAGACAGATATATAGTTAATGTGTGCTTATGACAATATAAAAATTCCCCCTTAGGTTTGGGCCACACTTCACAAAGTATCGACTCCAACTGAAGGAATAAAGGAAACTTTCCTGTTAAACAGCAAGACAGGAGCCTCCAGTTACTAGTGATCTCCAGTATTAACCTGTTTCAATGCCTCTACTCCTTGCTGAAAAGAGGAATCCTCATCCAAACATGAGGGCTCCTCCAAATCCATATCATCAGCCTCTTACCACCTTACTGAGAAGAAAATGTAAAGCCCAATTCCTCCCTGAACTGTGGACCACTGTACTACTCTGGCCCTTAAGTGCTGTAGAGGCAGACAGTAAACAAACATGCCTTTACCAGGTCCTGCACTGATTTTGCCAGGCTTTGTGCCTATGTCGACTTTCAGTGGTGGTTCTGTTATGGTGCTGGATGTCTTGAGAGCTCTTTACTGGCACAGTCATGGTCTCAGTCCTGGAAGACGCCTTGTGCCAACTTGTGCCTACCCTGGGTTTGTCAGATAAAGCAGCCCTGTCTGGCTTTCTTCCTGCATCTCCCTGTGGGTAAGCCCCTAAATTCTATGAGCAGACTGCAGTATCTCCCTACTCTCTGAGCCTCTCTCTCCCCCAAGCAACAGTGTTCCTAAAGGATATAAGGGAAATATTATGGGTTAGATTAGGTTAGGTGTGGCAGGTTTCTCTTTTATTATACCTTACATGTCTCCAATGGCTTCTGACCGGCTGATGTGTTTGAATCCTAGGCATAAAAAAGAAAAGAAGAAGGATAAAGACCGAGAAAAGAACAGGGATGAGCGAGAGAGATCTTCCAGCAAAAAGAAGAAAAGCAAAGACAAAGAGAAGGAGCGAGAGCGCAGATCGGAAAGCGAGAAGGACGTGAAGGTAAGCGTACTTTGTGAGGTTACCTCCGAGTGGTCACTTGTCTCTGGCTGGCACGCTCAACCTGGCTTTTCTTCCACAGCAAGTTACACGGGATTACGATGAAGAGGAGCAGGGTTACGATAGCGAGAAAGAGAAGAGAGAAGAATACATGGTGACCGAGGCCAGCCCCCCACCAGAGAGCGAGCCGGCGGCGGTAGCAGCTGAGAGAGGCAGCGGAGATTCAGTTAAGGACTCCAAAGTGAATGGGGACGACCACCACGAGGAAGACATGGATATGAGCGACTGAGGTCACCAGTAAACGCCCGGAGACCAGTTGGTCCTTCCTATGTGATTTTTATTTTCATTTTCTATTTAAAATGTTCTAATTTTGTTGTATGCAATACTGAGCTATTGGTGAATGTAAAAGTCATTAGCTCTGTACTTGGAGGGTTTGTCTAAAGCTTTGAAGTGAATAACCAGTCTTTTGTGGTAAAGAAAAAATACCCCAGTTCTCTATAGTGTGACGCAACTTAATGAATTTGTTGCATGCGTCTGACACCTCGCATGGGTTGTAGAATTTTTGCTATTTAGTTGCCCAGTTTCCTTGTGTGCTAAACGGAGTCATTGCTGCAATAATTATACCGGAAATAATACACCAAATACACGTTCACAGTAACCACCGGAACATCACTAATTGTATTCTGTGCGGTAAATTGGGAAAAAAAACATTTAAAAAACGCATCCTCCTAACGTAGGTAGATTGCTAGCCATGCAGATTAATATTTTGTGGGTTTTGTTAATGCTTTGAGACTACAGTAATAATGTACTAACTTTTTTTTTTTTTAAAGCTGTGATGATCCTTCAACATTTTGCTCCGCTGTTTTTGTTTTGTGATCTTCAGAATATATTCGATAGTATGAATAAAAAAAAGGGGGTTTATCCAGTTGCATAAGGTGTTTTTACACTCTCGTCTGAATGTTCACTTGAATATTTTTTTTGTTGTAAAAGGTCTCGGTGCATTTTTAATTGGGTATTTTGTATGCATTTGAGAGTTTCCCATGTTCCTAGCTTTTTTTTTTTTTTTTTTTTATTCTGGTCAGATCTTTAACATTTTTGTGTTCACTATTGGTGCAGTAGTAATCTGATAGTGAGTCCATCCTGTTATAAGCAGAGTAGTTGGTGCATTAGTTTCGAAAATTTTCAAAGCTTCGGTTTTGTTAATTAAACAAACGTAGGTTCTAATCTGTGCCATCTCGATGTACAGTTCCTGAAATTTTTGTTTTACAAAAAACTTTGATAATAAAATCTATAAACACAATTGCTTGATGCACATTTTATTCAACCAGTGTTTGTTTTCTACTACCCTTTCACTCCTGCATCTTCCTTTGCGTTGGCAATGGTGGTATCGCATGCTGCTTGCACTTGTGATTTTACGGAGCAAAATATTTGAGACTTTGTAGAAAATGATAAATAAAAACAGGAAGCAAACCCAAGTAAGACATGGGGGCACCCTGGTGAGCTAGTGCTGGAGGAGTCGGGGCACTAAGAGTTAAGTTCTGACAGCACAGGCTCCTTATCCCCTATACCTAGACTAGCCCAAAGGATGAAGAGGAGAACCAGGCACACACAATACTTCCACTAAATGGAAGCTGGCCTGGAATGTTGCAACCCAGAACACCTCCAAGTCAAAGCTGGGTATAAGTAAGGGTCCAGTGTTCCTCAAGGAATCTAGAGAAAAGGGTTTTTCAGGTATGAACCAAAATCCCATTCTTTTTCAACCATGGGGGACTCTGGAGACTACGGGATGTCCCAAAGCTGTCCACCAAGGAGGGAACACTCCTGTGCTGTACGTAGGACTTTTTGCCAAGAGCTAGCAGCTCGGAGGAGAAGGTGCCAAACCAAGAGAAAACAATAAAGGTGTATGCTGAGATACAGTGCTGTCATACAAAAGGAGCTCCACCAAGATGGTTCCACCGACCTGGTCGAGAGGGCCGTCACGGGGTTTAAAACAGGCAGGTTTACTAAGGTGACAGTCTGGTGGATGACCGCCTAAATTCAAGTAGCTAAGGCTTGTTTTTGAAGCAGTCCAACCTTGCTCGTTAACACCAGGTCCTATCAGTGCAGGTCTGTAGAGCCCACACAACATTTCAAGACTGTAAGGACAATTGAGGTTCCTGCTGGCCCACCTCTGGACACCACAGTAACAAGAAAAGGCAGACTGCACTGTTGAGGAATTTGGGAATGGGAACCTATGAGGCATGGCCTTAAGTTCTGAACCTCTACCTGCTGAAGAAATAGCAACAGAAAGTGAAGTCTAGACTGGCTCCAAGTAGGAAGAAGCGACCTTGAGTGGAATTGGGAAAACCCATCATGTCAAAAGATCAACAGCATCTTGCCAAGGACCAGCCTGGATATGTGCATGCAGTTAGGGCCCAAGGGACTGTCTTGGAAAAGACAGGCTGGTAGACTAAGTCCTAGAAACGGAATCTGTATGTATGACTGCCGGACGTGAGGCTGGTGGTTGAAATCCCAATGCCAGCAGTCCCGATGGGTGAAGATCCCGACAGTGGAGGTAAGTAGGCTATTATTGCCCTCCCCCAACCCTCCCTTAGAGGTGCCTAAACCTTTACTGACTTTAATGTATAGAAAATGTACTTAGGGTAGATATATCTGTACAAGAGTACTTCAGCCATAACGCTGTGATTCTGCATGACAATACATTCAAGGTCACACTTAAAATACTAACCTCTAAGTTAGCATTATAAACCATTATCTAACACTGAGATTCCTAAATGCGGCCCTCAAGGCTCCCCAACAGTTCAGGTTTTAGTGAAATTACAGTAGTGGCTGTGTGGATATATGCACGTTGGGCAATTAACCATAATGCAATACAACGGATATCTGCAAGGGGTTACATTATAGGAGAAATGTGGATTTGAACTGTGTAAATTCACCTCTGAGAATAAAAGACTAACAGTAATGCCATTAAATGCAGACATCAGCAAATGGCACACCAGAAGAATTAAAATTAGTAGCTTAAGTCGTGGTAGTGACTAATGTATAGCTTTACCTTACCTACAGTAACCGAAGTCTTGTCACACACAACACTACAGACAAATTCTAGTAAAAGTCTCAAACTACAAACGTAGCCTTCATGAGGAGAACACATACTGTAATGTACCACCAGGGTGGTTTCAGGAGAATATAGATATTCTAAATGGATATCATGTAGTTATCTAAAGATGCTGAAGTCAGACAGTCTTTAGGAAAAACAATCTGACAGGGTATACAGTAACGGCTGACTATACAGCAAGGTGCTTTGATTGTCCTGGCTACACAGCAACACAAGGCCAGTGTGGTATAGAGACCCATCTTTCAAACCCTCCCACGCAACTGTAAAACCATAAACAATATAAAAAGGGACTTGGAGACAGAGGAACCTTTGATAAGGGTAGCTCTGGATGAGTTCCCCTCAGCCTACATAGTTAATACTATGTGACAAACCAAAATCCACGCTGTCCTGAAGATCAGGTTCCTCCTTGGTGATCATTTGGGGGGGGTTTCGCCATAAAATCCAACTGCGCTAAAGAAGGAAAGCGGCGGTCACTTCCCTCTTAAGCTTAACAAAGGACATGTCCTGTGGAGGAGTATCCTTGTCCTAAAGTAACCACGTGGATTTCACAGTAGCTATTGAGGCCTCAATGTTAATCAGACTAGTGTGATGCTCCCCTGGAAGAGGAAGGCTCTAAATCCAAGTCCTGATTACATTGTCCTCTGCCTGGGAGGAGTTTTCTGAATTATACTCGCACCCAGAGTAGAGAACTAGAGGGTCCGGCATTTGAACTAGACCCTGTGTCAACTCTGAGAAGTCCTTCTGGAAGGTTCATTGGGAAATGGCTGAGGAGCACACACCAGAAGCAATACACCCGCAGTATTTGTAAGTGAGGGAACTTCTAGACACAGTTAAGTGTTTGGCAAGATCAGGCCTGTTCAGGGACAAAGTGGAAGCTCGTGTTGGGTCTTTGCTACTGCGAGCCCAACTTGCAGCATTGTGGCCGAGCCTGTATCACAGAAACCAGAAATTCTGAGCAGCACCTGTGATGTGCAGAAGAGGATTTATGCATTGGTGCCACCTTCAGAGACCTCTTTGGAAAAATATTCTGGGCAGACTTAAGCTGGCCACACCCTAGTCCAACTTTCATCCAACTAGTTGGTTGGAATAAAAATCTGGTAATGTATGGGGAGCAAATGACAATCAATAATTTGCTCCCAAACCTCCAAAAATGGACAAACTATCATTTAGAAAAGATGTTTTTATCAAACTGATTTAACCAACATGTCTGAACAACCATTTGAGCCTGTTTTCTGGTGTTTGGAACAAATTGTTGATTGTCATTTCCTCCCATACATAACCAGATTTTCAGTCCAACCAACCGACTAGTTCAATGGTTGGATAAAAGTTGGTCTGGTGTATGGCCAGCTTTAGGGTCTGTGTGACAATTCCAGCAAAGGGCACTAAAAGTGGCCTGTGAGGAACGACTGTACCCTGATGTGACAAAACCCACACCGTACTATATGCGGCTTTAAACTGGGGGGCTACTTTTGTATGAAAGGCAGTGCAAAATGAAAAATAGTTACTGCAACGGCATATACAAAATAATATGCACCTTAGCAGAAGTATACAAAATATGCAGTGATTCTCAACCTAAAGTTGCCCCAACCGGTCATGTTTTGAGGATGTGGGTCTGTGGAAGCAGGTGGGATAAATACTGGTCCAGCAACCACCTGCGCATAATTGAAGAAATCCACAAAACCTGACCTGTTTGTGGTACTTGAAGACTGGAACTGAGAATCCCTGATCTAGGTCCATTCATAATTCATTATTTCAACTAGCTCTGTATAAAGTATGACCTTTCCATCCCATTGTCCAACTGAAGCTTTTTTTTTTTTTAATGCACACTGCCCAGATGAGTCTAATATAGGTCACAAAACTAGACTGCAGTCATTTAAGCTGCTGTGAAATCAAATCAAGTTTAATGCAGTTTGCTCTGTTAGAGAGAAACCTCACTTCTTACTTGCTAGTGCTTGAAGACCTACTTTGGCAAGAATAAAAACAGTTATTTCATATATCCTGTTGAGCAGTAATATGCCACCTTTGACATATAATTTGGGGAGTTAGGTGAATGTCTGAAGCACAAAAGGCTTTAATGCTGTATACTGCAAGAAATTGATGATATTTATATTGATCCTGAGGCAATACATTTGTGAGCCAGGGCATACATAGTTATAATACCGACTGAAGATATAATTCCCAAAATATGTTCCAGGATAGGCCCAAATCAATACTCCGTGTAGATCTTGAGAGATTTGTTATTTAGAAAAATTACCAGGCACTTCATCCAGGAGAATGGTCTGTCCACCCAGATTTCTTCCTACAGTTGGTGAACAGATCAGGTCAACCTCAGGTAGACATGTTGGTGTCTTGTATGAACGTCAAAGTAAAGTAATTCTGCCAAGGACCCCATGGCGTATCTCCTAGATGCCTTGGTAATTCCTAGGGATTAAAAATGGATTTACTGTATCTGTTTCCTCTGTTGTCAGTGATAGTGTGTTAAAGAAAGCAAACCGGTTCCAGATTGGCCAAGGAAGTCTTGGAACGTGGACCTTTCCCTCCATATCTGAGGCCCCTCCACTGTGGCCAAAGTTTCTCAGTCAAGACTCCATACAGCAACAGAATTTACAGCCCTTGACTCTGCAATCCTAAAGAAGTGTCTGAATCTGTCATACAATGTTAAAAGCTAGGAAACCACTGTATTCCAGAATTCTCTCCTTATTTGAAGGACTTACATCACTTAGAGAAGCCCTTACTGTTAAACTATGTTTTGCCTTAAACTGACCCATTTATTGTCTTTTCTAAAGTATGACCTTAATGGGGGATTATGACAACTTCCTGAAGGTACAGGCATCTGCAAGGAAAAAGAGTTATGGTAGACTTACCTTTGTTAACTCTTTTTCTTCGAGATCCACAGGGATACAATGGGGAAATGGAGTTGGAGTGATCCAGGCACCAAGCAGTTAAGCTTTCAGCTCTAAGGATGCCTCAGGTCCTCCACATATACCCCACCCCTGGCCACAGGCATTCAGTTTTGTAAACAAGCCCAAGGCAGGAGAAGGAAGAACAATGTCCACCAGACACACTCACACAAGATGAGGGAATCCATGACTGAAAGAAAAATTACCCAATGCAGCCAGGTGTGTCAGGGTGGGTGCCCTGTGGACCCTATGGACATTGAAGAAAAAGTTAAAAGGTAAGTCTACCATAACTTATTTTCTTCAGGGTCCATAGGGATCCACAGTGATGTCCTAAAGCAGTTCCCCTAAGTGTGGGGAAGCTCCTGAGCAGAAAGGAAAACCTGCCGTCCAAAGGAAGCATTCTGAGAGGCAAAAGTGTCAAAGGCGTAGAACCTAAGAAAGGTGGACAAAACACCATGTGGCTGCCTTGCACAATTGTTCAGCAGAGGCCCCACGGACCAAATAGAATGTGCGGTTGCCGGGTTTGGAACAGGGAGATCAGCCTGTGTGTAAGCCTGAGAGATACGTCATACGCAACCATCGAGCCAGAGTTTAACTGGCCAGCCTCGTTTGTGAAAATCATATAACACAGAGTGTCTGATTTTCTAAAGAGTTTGTATGATCCACATAGATATGGAGAGCAGGAAACACATCTACGGAGGCTTCACCTGCAGAAAGGTCTGAAGACTGGAAAGCTGGAACCAAAATCTCTTCATTCACATGAAAATGGGACACTACCTTAGGAAGGTAACCCTAAGCTCTATCCTGGTGAAATATCAAAAAGGGGGAGGGACAAGAGAGCACTGCCAAATCTTAGACTCTGCGTGCAGAAGAGATAGCGAGAGAAAAAAGTCTTTGCTGTCAACCACTTAAAATCCAGAGGTTCAAATGGGGGAGCCTTTTTTCTGCCAAGGGCCAATTTGATATAACATTATTCGTGGGCCTGGTGCAGGCCATGCCCCCTTCTTGTAAAATCACATGGGGGCTAGGCCACAATCGCCAGTGAATACAGCAGTGCCCGGATCATCCTGAGGATGCTCCGGGGAGCTGTAAAGGCAGCTGTGTCACAGTCGGAAGTGTCCTAAGAGTGCTCCAGGCGGCACTGCTGCATAGATTCTGGCTACAGGGTTCCATTCTAGGCAACCTGCTAGCCAGATGAGGCTAGCAGAAAAAAAGCTCAGAGGGCCAGTTCAAATGGTTTTGGGGGCCTGATACGGCCCCCGGGGCTGAGGTTCCCCATCCCTGCTGTAGCCCCTTGAGAACCAAAGACATCCCACAGTGCCACCAGTGGGACAAAGGGTGGCTGAACTCAGAGAACACCCTGAAAAAAGAAAAATCTGGTCCCAGCGAAGGATTGCTTCTCTGCTGGATGTTAAACTGACAGTGCAGAAACCTGTACTCTCAGGGTGGCCAGGCGGAGAACGAGGTCTAACCCAGCCTGGAGAAAAGCAAGTATCCGGGAAACCCTAAAAACCTTAAACAGGGCATCCATTATACAATTTTCTGTCAGATATCTGGTTGGAATGAAAACCTGGTAATGTATGGGAGCAAATGACAATCGTCCATTTGCTCACAAACACTGGAAAATAGCCTAAAATGGTGGTTCAGACAAATTGGTTAAAACACACAAATTTAACCAATATGAACAATTTTTTTGTCCTTTTTTCATTGTTTAAAACCATATGTTCGACTGTTATTTGCTCCCATACATTACCAGGTTTCCATTCCAACCAGCCAGATTGGACAGATATCTGACAGAAAATTGTATAGTGGAGCCCAGCTTTAGGGTGATAGTTTCTGTGGGAACACCATTGTCCAAAAGAATACCAAACTCTGTAATAGATGCAGGCAGTGGAAGGCTTTCGTGCCCTAAGCATCGTCTGAATGACAGAGCTGGAGAAACCTTTGGCTCTTAAGATGGAAGACTCAAGAGCCACGCCGTCAAAGACAGACGAGGTAAGTCTGGATGCAGGCAGGGACCCTGCTCTAACAGATCCAACCATAGAGGAAGAAGAAATGGACTGTATATGGATAGATTCCGTATGTCGGTGAACCAATGGCGACTGGGCCAAGCAGGAGCTACTAGTATTATTGTGCCGCATTCCTGCTTGAATTTCCTGAGAACCCTTGGGACGAGGGAAATTGGAGGAAAGAGAGAGGCCAGTTTAAAGTCCCATCTCACTGCCAGCGTGTCCACAACGGCAATTGAGGGATCTCTGGTCCTGGACCCGTACTTGGGGACCTTGTGGTTGAGATGTGAGGCCATGAAGTCTACGTCTAGTAGGCCCCATTTGTTCACCAGGAGTTGAAAAACACTCGGGTAGAGACCCCACTCTCTGACGTGTATATCCTGACGACTTAGGAAGTCCGCTTCCCAGTTGAGGACACCTGGGATGAATATTTCAGAGATAACCGGCAGATGATGTTATGCCCAGATCAGAATGTTTGTCACTTCCCTCATGGCTGCCTGACTTCGCGTGCCTCCATGATGAGTGAGATAGGCTACTGTGGTTGCGTTGTTGGACTGGATCTGGACCGGCCTGCCTTGGAGTAGATCCTGTGCCAGGATGAGCGCTTTGTATACTATGCGAAGTTCCAGGATGTTTATGGGCAGGTGACTTTCCTGATTTGTCCATCTTCTCTGAAAGGTAGGATGACCTTTCAAAGCCCCTTATCCACGGAGACTGGCGTCCGTGGTGAGAAGCACCCAATTTGGAATCCAGAATGGGTGACCCGTGTCCAGATGAGCCTTTTTGTAGCCACCATGAGAGAGAGAGCTCCAGAGTGAGAAGGATCCTCTGGGACCTTATTAGATGATACTGCCCGTTCCACTAGGAGAGAATCCGTTTTTGCAGAGGCCTGAAGTGGAACTCAGCATATTCCACCATGTCGAAGGTGGATACCAAAGACTCCAGGACCTGCATTGCTGATAGAATGGATACCCTTAGCTTGCGGAGCAATTTGAGTACTCGCAACAATAGGGCCGAAATCTTGTCCTCTGGCAGAAACACCCTTTTGTGCCTGAGAATCCAGAAGTGCCCCCAAATATATCATCTGCTATATCGGAGAAAGATGATTTATTCCAATTGATGATCCAGTCGTGCGTTTGTAGGCAGGCAATGGTCAGTTGGAGTTTGAGTTGTAGAATAGCTGGAGACTGTGCCAATATCAGGTCATCCAGGTATGGCAGTATTCTGAGTTCCTGACTCCTGAGGTAGGCCATCATAATCACCATTATTTTGGTGAAGACCCGGGGGCCGTTGATAGACCAAAGGGAAGTGCCTGAAATTAGTAATGTTGTTGAAGTACAACAAACCGTAGAAACTGTTGGTGGGATGGCGTAATAGGCACATGCAATACGCAGGTTCCATCGCCAAAATAAATGGACCGAAGGGTCTCCATACAGTATTTAGGTACACTGATAAACTTGTTGAGGATTTTCAGATTTAGAATAGGGCGATGAGACCCATTTGGTTTCTGAACCAAAAATAGATTGGAATAATAACCCCTTCCTTTTTGAACCACAGAAACCGTGATTATCACCCCTTCCTGCAGCAGGGGAAAAATGGCCTCCTGGAGGGCCAAGGCCTTGATAGAATCTGATGGGGGAGTTGTGCAAAAAAAATTCTGGGGAGGATGCCTTCGGAAAGTGAGGGCATACCCCTGCGAGACCACTTCTTGGACCCAGGCATCTGTTGTTGTTTCGGGCCAGTAGTCCACAAATTGAAGAAGTTGGCCTCCCTCCCTGGGATCCACCAGGAGGAGGCCCGCCCCATCAGGCAGAGGGTTTGTTGTCTGGCTTAGAGGCTGGCCATCTGAATGGCCAGGACCTCTTAGTTTGCTGCTTGGTGGTCCTGCAAGAACTAGACGGTTTGGAAGAAGGCTGTCCTTTTGCTCTTCCCTGAGGGCAAATGAACCGAAAAGACTGCCTAGACTTTTATGTAGCTGTTGATGGCAGACCTGCAGATTTTGAGGCTAACAGAGTAGCCACTATCTTATCCAATTCTACTCCAAAAAGTATGTTTCCATAAAAAGGTAAGGATTCCAGAGCCTTCTTGGATAAATAGGAGGCCGCTTCCCGTATATCAGAGATATGTCAGCTGTTCCGTGGTAGCATATCTTCCAATGCCCCAGTCCATTCTTCAACAGCCTTGGATATCAAAGCCGCAGCCATAGCTGGCCGAGTAACAGCTCCAGACAATGAAAACACTGATTTAAGACATTTTTCAAGTTTTCTATCTGTATGATCTTTATGTGAAGATGTTGACGGTATAGGCAACGTAGCACTCCTGACAAAATGTGTGACATAAGCATCCACAGTAGGAGGGACTTCCCACTTACTACATTCAGTAGGTGGGAAAGGATACAAGGATGCTAATCTTTTTGTAACATAGAACAGTTTATCTGGATTACTCCATGCTTCTTCCCTAAGTTCAGTGAGCTGCTCAAATTTAGGAAACTCATCTTTTACCACCTTCTGGTGCTTAAACGCTGTAGCCTTTGGTCTAGGAGCTGGTTCATCATGCTGAATATTTAGGTTTGATTTGATTGCCTTCACCACTATAGAAGGATGGTCCTCCTCTCCTGAGATAGACCCTGGAGAAAAACCCAGCACATCCGACTCCTCCAATGATGTGTCTGAATCTACATGCTGAGCAGACTGATAAAATATTGTCCGCTTTAGTGGCTGCCAGTCTGTTCGCCTGCAACTTTTGTTAAAATGCAGCTGCTAACTATGCCCACTCAAGTCAGAGTATGGCTCAAACA
This sequence comes from Taudactylus pleione, assembly GCA_031769625.1. Lineage (NCBI taxonomy): Eukaryota > Metazoa > Chordata > Amphibia > Anura > Myobatrachidae > Taudactylus > Taudactylus pleione. Next base: position 2,428,075 of record JAUIMM010003447.1, read on the forward strand.
TCCATCCAGGAAGGATGTATAGGGGGGAAAAAACATAGCAGGCTGGAACTGCTCTGGGTATCCCATTATGGGAGGCAGTGTGGGAGTAGCCAAACGGCTCACTACCTGTCCCGCAGAGACTGCCCATCGGAGGGAAAGGTAGGTGACAGTTTCAGAGTTTACAGCAAACGGCATTAATACACTTAAAACCGGACTTCACCTTACAAACTAAATCCTCAAAAAGGAGCTATAAACATTGTTTACTAACATAATAATTTTCTTTACAGGTGCCACCAGTATAAAGTTAATTTAGATTAACTAGCGCTCATAACCACAAATTCTTTGATAAAATACTTTAAGTAGCATTGTTGATCTCCTAGCACGTGTGTTCTGGGGTCCCCATAGTGCTTGTTGACATTATTAATGTGGTCTTGTACATACAAGCTCCTTATTTGCCCAATATGTCCATTAGTCCTCACAGTTTTAGATTGACTTTTCTACTAGCAGTTTTGTCGGCAAAATGTGTTTCTGAACTGGAAGCTCTTTCCTGTAGGTAGCCGTTCTTGACATTTCACGATTGAGCTATTCTCAGCACTAAGCCAACTTCTGGTTACAACTTGCCACTTGATAAATGCCACAGCAGTTCCAACACCTGACTAAATGTGATTGAGTCTACCTCTGAGAACTTCCTCAATCTGGGACAGAGCATCCAAGACTGCCCAGAGCTCCATCACATAGATGGGAAGACTCCACCCTGAACCTGATGCCCTGGAACTGGAGGTCTAGAGTTACCATTCCCCAGCCCTAGAGATTGGTATCTGTCATGACTTAAGTCCAGTCTCTCTGAGAATTACCATCCTTCAGACAAGTTGGGTGAGTGAAGCCACCAAAGTAGACTGACTAGCCTAAACAGACAGATGGCAGAGCTGTCTGTCTAGTGTGAGATCTATTTCGGACCAATGTATTACTGACATATACAGAGGCCTTCCTAATGTCATCCACCAACATGAGGAGATCTGCAAAATCAACATCAGACTGGATACCAATTGCTAAATGTTGCATCAACGATTACAAAACCTTGTTGGTCTAGGCCATGGCCAAACAGCAGCCCTTGAAAAAGCAGAATCCAGCAGAATTGACAGTAGGTAAAACCATGGTGACAATCTGGTGATGGGCGCATTAACTTTTGATAGAATTTCAGCATTCGCAAAGGGTTAAGAAAACTTGAAACTTAAGGTGCCCATCCACTAGCAGACATGAAAACGACTGCACGATTACAACACTGTAATCGTGCAGTCGTTTGTCAGTCTGTGATGAGCCTGCACCGAATGAGCAGTCGTTCAGTGCAGGCTCATGAATCATCGGCAAACATGCTCAACCAGACGTTATCATCAGGTTGTCCAGCATGTTTGCACGATGATAGATGTCTAAATGACCAGCAGGCACCGGCATCGCTGTTCGTTTTAGACATTTTTGCAAATGATTGTTATTGTTCAACTTAATCATCTAGTGCACAGGTTCTCAAACTCGTTCCTCAGGACCCCAAACAGTGCATGTTTTCCATGTCTCCACACTGAATCAAGTGAAATTAGCTCCACTTGTGGGCCTTTTAAACTGTGTCATTGAGCAATGATTACACCTGCTGGGTGACCGGCAAAAGTGAACTGTTTGGGGTCCTGAGGACCGAGTTTGAGAACCACTGGTCTAGTGGATGGGCACCTTTAGAGAAACCTTAAACTTTGGCAGGTTTAGCCAGGCTTCACTTAAAAAGATCTGCCAAGTACTAAAAAAAAAAAAAAAAAAAAAAATGGTCATTACAGGTTTCTTCAACTTAAATAGACAAAAGGGAAGCACCTCCTACTAAATTTGAATGGTCTGGCAAATCACCATCAACTTAAATCCTCCACCCATCCACACAGGTCTTTTCATTCCTGCTACAAGACTTCACATGTCTCATGAGAGGAGCCCACTGAATCTTTGTCACTCAAGAACTGAATTCAAGGCTGAGCCAGATGTTCATAGAACCTGCCCTGTAGACCATGTTAATTTTTTTTTAAAGAAAAGTGCCCTCATTGTTAAGGGCTCTTAGGAGGCACTTGCTACTTCCAGAAGATGAGGATCAGAAACTGGCTGAGCACAAAGAGGGGTAGTCACTTACCTCTGCCTGGCAATTAATCACACAGAATAGATCCCATGACCTAAGCCTAACCAGGCATCACCTCAGCCGAAAAAAAAATCTCAGACATACCTTGATGGACTTGTAATAAAGGCACAAGTCTTGGGGTGCTTAGGATTGCATCTTTGGGTATCTGGTTTTTGCATAGCCATCATGTTTCTTCAGGTGAGGCTTTAATGGTCTCTGTTAACTTGCAGGAATAGCAGAGAATGGTGTCTGGCTGGCAACACCACTGGGCACTTGGTTGGAGGGTGGACAAAATAATTGTGTTCGTACCTGTTGGTACTGTCCATAGGAACTGGTTATACTGATGGTTGTATTTTTGGGTATGTGTGGACAATCTGCTGCAGCACTTCCTTGTTGGTGCCAGATCATTCCCTACAGACCACTCCCTATGGACTGATGCGGCACTAATTAGCAGGCAGAGGAATTGAGCTAGGAGACAATGAGCTTAACTTCAAGACAGCTGGAAATGAAAGTGTTTTGCGCTGTTCTGTAGTCACAGAATACAAACGGATGCAGGCATCTCTTGAAAGGAATTTATTAGCTTCAAATAAATGTCCTGAAAAGGTCAGTAGTCTCAGGTGACGTGTCTAGAACCCATGAACAAGCGTACACACAGCCTTGAGTGGTCACATTCTTACTGGCCTTTAGTTTGTCAAGTGGATACACACATTTCAGAGCCACATCTGCCCTCTCTTTTCAGTTTCAACATAGACAATTTTGTAGGATATTTTTACATATTGATTTAAAATGTAGCACTAGGAAACCTGGTCTTTCAAAAATCCTTTGAATACAGATGTGGAGCATGCAAAATATGTGGAGGAACCCCTGCGCTAATTAATATGCATAAGGGTTGATATGGATGAACTGACAAACACCACATTGCTATAATTATTTATAAATCTTTACTTATAACAAAATATAATATAACAATATCAAATTGACCGGTAATATACAATGTAAAAGTCACCATATTATAGTGATACAATTCTTAGATACACTAGCACAAAAACAAGAGATATGGTAAGAACTTACCTTTGTTATCTCTGTTTCTACGAAGTCCATAGGGTCCACAGGGTTGACCTTGGGGTATAGCTGGATCTGGATCCATGGGCACCACGCAGTTAAAGCTTTGCTGCTCCCAGGATGCACTTGGGTCCGTCCTCCTCTATACCCCGCCCCCGGCCACAGGCACCTCAGTTGGTAAGCAGCTAAGGCCGGAGGAGGAGACTAAGCAGAGAGAAGGAAGACTGGAACACACAAGAAACCATACTCACAGAAATGGGAAATGGAAAACCGGTGACCAGCCACACAGCCCATTTGAAGCCAGGTGCGTCAGGGCGGGCGCCCTGTGGACCCTATGGACTTCGTAGAAACAGATAACAAAGGTAAGTTCTTACCATATCTCTTGTTTTCTACTTCAGGGTCCACAGGGTTGACCTTGGGGATGTCCCAAAGCAGTTCAACTAAGGGCGGGGACGCTCCTGTGCTGAAAGGAGTACCCGGCGCCCAAAGGATGCATCCTGAGAGGCGAAGGTGTCAAACGCATAGAACCTCAAAAACGTTTGAATTGAAGACCAAGTGGCCGCCTTACACAGCTGAACAGCGGAGGCGCCACGTCTAGCAGCCCAAGAGGGACCCACAGAACGAGTGGAATGAGCCTTAACAGAGGCTGGCACAGGTAAACCCTCCTGTGCATAAGCCTCACAAATAACGGAACGAAGCCAACGGGCTAACGTTTGCTTGTTGGCAGGCCAACCCCTCTTGTGAAAACCGAAGAGGACAAACAAAGAATCCGACTTCCTAACCGAAGCAGTCCGATCCACATAGATTCTAAGTGCCCGGACTACATCTAAGGAAGCCTCACCAGCTGAAAGATCAGGCGACTGAAAAGCTGGCACAACAAGTTCCTGATTAATGTGGAACTTCGAGACCACTTTGGGCAAAAACTCAGGATGAGTGCGGAGCACCGCTCTGTCCTGATGAAAAATCAGAAAAGGGGGGTGACAGGAAAGCGCCCCCAACTCTGACACCCTCCTGGCAGAAGCAATTGCTAGGAGAAAAACGGTCTTGAACGTCAGCCACTTGAGGTCCACCACCTCAAGAGGCTCAAAAGGATGACCCTGCAAGACCCGTAGCACCACCGCCAAGTCTCAAGGAGCCACAGGAGGCACGAAGGGAGGCTGTATCCTGAGAACACCCTGGAAAAAGGTGTTAACATCCGGTAGTGTAGCAATCCGTCGCTGAAACCACACGGACAAAGCAGACACATGAACCTTCAGAGAGGCCAGGCGTAAGCCGAGGTCCAAACCTGATTGAACGAACTCCAAGATTCTGGAAACCCGGAACACCCGAGGATCATAGTTTCTGGATTCACACCACTGAAAGTGCGCCACACCCTGTGGTAAATCTGTGCGGAGGCAGGCTTGCGTGCCCTAAGCATGGTACCAATGACTGAACTGGAGAAACCCCTAGACCTCAAGACGGCTGTCTCAAGAGCCACGCCGTCAAAGACAGCCGACCCAGATCCGGGTAAAGGCAGGGCCCTTGAGACAACAGGTCCCGACGCTGAGGAAGAAGGTACGGAGCGTCGATGGAGAGACACCTTAGATCGGAGTACCAAGGACGTCTGGGCCATGCCGGAGCAACCAGCACGAGCGTGCCGCCGTCCTGCTTGAATTTCCGCAGAACCCGAGGAAGTAAGGATATCGGAGGAAACAGATACGCCAGGTGAAACGTCCATTTCACCGACAGCGCGTCTACCAGACTGGCGCCTGCGTCTCTTGTCCTTGACCCGTAAACGGGCAACTTGTGATTGTGACGGGAGGCCATCAAGTCCAGCTCCGGCAGCCCCCACCTGTCCACGAGTAGCTGAAACACCTCTGGGTGAAGCGACCATTCCCTGGGATGCACGTCGTGATGGCTGAGGAAGTCCGCCTCCCAATTGAGGACTCCGGGAATGAAGACTGCCGAGATCGCTGGAATGTGACACTCCGCCCAAGCAAGGATGCGAGACACCTCCAACATTGCTGCCCGACTTCGAGTTCCTCCTTGGTGGTTGATATACGCCACCGTGGTGGCGTTGTCGGACTGCACCTGAACCGCCCGTCCGTAAAGAGCGGGACCGGACGACTGCAGGGCCCGATAAACCGCTCGCAGTTCCAGAATGTTGATGGGAAGAAGAGCTTCCTCCGCAGACCAACGACCCTGAAGTGACAACGAGCCGGTCACTGCCCCCCAACCCCGAAGACTGGCATTCGTTGTGAGCAGGACCCAGTCCGGGATCCAAAAGGGGCGCCCCTCGACCAGATGAGCTGTCTGAAGCCACCAAGCCAAAGACTGCCGAACCTCCGGGGACAACACCAGCAACTGAGAGCGGATCCGGTGAGGTAACCCGTTCCATTCCGATAGAATCAGCCCCTGCAGAGGCCGGGAATGGAACTGGGCAAATTCCACCATGTCGAATGTTGACACCATGGAGCCCAAAACCCTCATAGCCAAATGGACCGACAGGCAGCAACTGCTCAGGCAACTGTGTATCCTCAGCTGCAGGGAGGAGACCTTCTCCGGGGTCAGGAAGATCCTTTGCTGACGAGAATCCAGCAGGGCTCCCAAATGAACCATCCGCTGAGATGGAATCGGGGAGGACTTTTTCCAATTTATCAGCCACCCGTGCGCTTGCAGGCAAGCGACCGTCAAGTGGAGATGATGAAGCAGTACCTCCGGGGAACTCGCCAGCAACAGGAGGTCGTCCAGATACGGTAGTAGCCGTACATGCGGCCATGACCGCCATAATCTTTGTGAACACCCTCGGTGCCGTGGAGAGACCAAAGGGTAGCGCCCGGAACTGGTAATGGTGTTGAAGGATAGCGAACCTCAGATACCGCTGGTGCGAAGGTGCTATCGGAACATGGAGGTAGACGTCCTGGATATCCAGGGACACCATGTAATCCCCCGGTTCCATCGCCAGAATGATGGAACGTAACGTTTCCATCCTGAACTTGGGAACTCTGAGGAATTTGTTCAGAGACTTCAAGTTGAGGATAGGGCGATGAGAACCATTGGGTTTCCACACCAGAAACAGAGAAGAATAGAACCCCGTCCCTCGTTGTAATTGAGGAACGGGAACAATGACCCCTGCTGTCAGCAAGGACTCTATAGCTTCCTGAATCTGTAAAGACTTGGTCGTATCCTGAGAAGGACTCGTGCAGAAAAACTTGTGGGGCGGTCTGTGCCGAAAAGACAGGGCGTACCCCTGGGAGACCACTTCTCGAACCCAGGCATCCGTGGTGGTATTGTGCCAGCACTGGGCAAATAGAAGAAGTCGGCCTCCCACTCTGGGGTCCCCCAGAGGGAGGCCCGTCCCATCAGGCAGAAGGTTTATCTTCCTGCTTGGAAGAAGGGCGTCTGGCACTCCAGGGCTGCTTCTTGGGCTTAGAAGCGGCCTTGGTCGTCGACTGCCTCGGGAAGGACTGACCTTTTGCCTTGCCCTGAACCCGAAAGGACCGAAAAGCAGAGCTCCGTACCTTGGTAGGAGCAGAAGCCGAAGGGAGGAAGGCTGATTTAGATTTAGCCAGAGTGTCCACAATTTTGTCCAAGTCTGGACCAAAAAGCAACTCCCCATTAAAAGGTAAGGCCTCCAGTCCCTTTTTAGAGTCAGCGTCAGCTCTCCAAGACCTCAGCCACAAGGACCGACGCGCTGACACAGCTGCAGCCGACACCCGAGAGGTTAGCAGGCTTGCGTCTAACGATGCTTCCCCAATGTAGGAAGCCGCATCCCTCATTTGACCTATCAACGCTCTCTGGATCTCCGGAGCATCTTCCGGAAAGGTATCCTCCAAAGCATTGGCCCAGCTCTCGATGGCCTTAGCCACCCAAGAGATGGCCATGGACGGACGGGCCACTGCCCCCGAGAGAGAGTAGATAGACTTCAAACAAGTCTCCACCTTCCTGTCCGTGGGATCCTTCAGGGAGGAGATCGACGGCAAAGGCAGCGTAGCGCTTTTAATTAAGCGGGTAACGTGGGAATCCACCGCTGGAGGAGTTTCCCACTTCCTGCAATGAGCCTCCGGAAATGGATAGTTCGAAGCCAACCGCTTCTGCGGTTGGAACCTCTTGCTGGGCAACTGCCAGGCCCCTGCCATATGATCCGTCAATTGATCGGACAGGGGAAAAACCGTCTAAGCTACCTTGGCCTTTTTAAAATTTGGGTATTTTGACCTGGGGGCGGGCACATCCTCCTCAATGGGAAGGATGGCCCGCACCGCCCTAACCAATGCCGGCACATTAATGGAAGACTTAGCCTCCATCTCCTGGGCCCCGGCATCCGAGTCAGAGTCTTCATGGATCTCCCCGTCATCCGAAGACACGTCTGTGTCCGTGAACTGAGCCGCCAGTGAAGCCGGAACGGAACGCTTGGACGCCCGTGGGGGCAAATCACTGTGCAACATATGTTGAAAAGAGGATCATGAAGCCGCCAGACTCTGAACAGAGCTGGAGAGGACGTCCACCCAAGGCGGGGGTACTGCCTGAGGATACCCCTGAAAAGGTACCATCGACTGCTGCGGCACCGTGGGGGTTTGCACGTATACCGGCAAACCCGCATAAGGACCCACAGTCTGAGACCCGGGAGGAGACTGCACCAGACGAGTCACACCCGGGGAACGGGGCATGGTGGGCTGGGGCAACGCCCTAGAAGGGGCCGCAGTCGGGACCGCAAGTCGGTCCGTGATTGACGCCAGCACTTGCGTAAACATTGCCCACAGAGGATCCTGCGCCACCGGGGGTTTAGAGGGTCCAGGTACCAACTGGCACCGCCCGCACAGACCGTCCTGAGACAAATCTGCCCCGTCAACCCCTGCCGAACAGCGTCGGCAGGAAAACAACACAGGAGCCTCGGAGCGCTCATTCCCCTCATCAGACATGACAAACTTTTTTGCAAAAAGTGTCTCACCGAAACGAGGTAAGGCGTATAACACCCACGCACTCCCAAGTATGCAACCCAAACAGCCCACAATATGGTACTGAGGAGCACACCGCAGTATGTGACGGACCTCACAAATACGTAGATTTATATAAGTGAGGTACACAGAAAGAACACCCCTCCCCCACGCACCTGCGGGCCGTAGGAGAAGGAAAGGGATAGGTAAAAAGCTGACAGTAAGTAGAAAATAAGCACGGACAGCAGCACTAGCAAAAAGTCACATACCATGCAGAGAAGTTATACTCACTGCACCTTCCGCTACAATCAACCTCCCAGATTCAGTGTCTGGGAGGGCTATAGCGCTGCGAACACTGTCCTTTGCAGGGGGAGAGGTACGCAGGGGGACTGGTCCACTGGAAGCCTGCCTGGGAGCTCTGCGATGCTGCCTGAGGAAGATGGCCGCCGGAGAGCTCTGAGGAGTGGCCAGGAGATAACAGCCCAGCGACGCCAGCACACATGAGAGAAGGCGCGCTGGGCTGAGGGGAGGAGCGCTGAAGCAGGGAAGGCTGCCTCCCCTGCTAGTACTAAACCCCCGGGGAAGCCGGTTCCCCGCCGGTACTTACACCCCAGGGGCCAGCGGACACGCGGGGTATTCCTGAAGAGGGGGAGCCCGCCGCCGCTACTAGCGCCGCCGGTCTGTCCCCAGAGACCGGCGGCATGAAGACTGCATTTTCCCCGCGTGCAGCGCTGTCAGCGCTGCACGCGGCTTACCTGGCCCCTTCAGTCCGGCAGCAGTCCTTGGGTGGTCCCGGAGCCACGCTAGTACTGACTCCGAGGTCCCGCTGCAATCCCCGGATCAGTACCGGCGTCGCAGCGCCAGCGGGGCTGTTGGAGCTGCAGCATAGACGTCCAGATGGGGAGCAGCAAAGCTTTAACTGCGTGGTGCCCATGGATCCAGATCCAGCTATACCCCAAGGTCAACCCTGTGGACCCCTTATGGACCCTGAAGTAGAAAATGTATTGCTGAGAGAGGTGAATCCAAAACATTAAAAAAAAAACATATAATATGCAATAGGTGTCTTATATTAAAAATGCTGATAAGGGTGGAGGGGTGGTTTTGCTCACTAGAGAAATGTATTTACAAGAAGCATATCTTCAACTATATGATACCACCTTTTATAGAAAACTAAAAGGAGATCCCACAATGGAATTTTCTTTACAGCTGAAACATCTACTGAAAGATGCCCTCGGAGGAAGAATTATATCGAAGGATGAATTTAATTTTTTAGTAGTAGATTTTCCAGTTATTCCTTTATTTTATCATATACCAAATATTCACAAATCCCTCACAGCACCCTTGGGTCGTCCTATTATTTCTGATATTGGGTCCCTCACAGCAAATCTTTCACAATTTATTGATTATTTTGTACAGAAATATGTTATCTCCCTAAAATCATATATTCGTGATACCACTCATTTATTAAATGTACTTAAGGATTTATATTGGAAACAGGGATATGCTTTTATATCCCTTGATGTACAGGCCTTGTACACACACATATACCACATGATAAAGGGACTAAAGCTGTTGAGAGCTTTTCGAATAGGGATGTAGAAATTTCAGGGGGACTTAAACAATTTCTAACCACGACCATCACATTTATTTTAGAGCACAATTATTTTATATTTGAAGGTGAATTTTTTATACAGACGGCCATGGGGACGGCCATGGGCACTACGTTTGCGCCGAGTTTTGCCAACTTATACATGGGTCAGTTTGAGGAGGAATTTGTGTGGACAGGCCCATTTGGCGCAAACCTAGTGTACTATGGCCGTTACATAGATTTAATTATTATTTGGGATGGGGATGAATTTTTGGCACATCAATTTATTTCACATTTAAATAATAATGATTATAATCTTAAGTTGAGACACACTTTTAGTCACACTATGGTGAATTACCTGGATCTAAGTATCTCCTCCGAGGGAGGTAATGTTAATACAAAAAATGATAAGAAACCAGTAGATACCAATAATTTTTTACACTTCTCTAGTGGTCATTATAAACCCTGGTTACAAAATGTCCCCTACAGCCAATTTGGTAGATTGCGGAGAAATTGTTTCTCTATGGAAGATTTTAAAATACAGGCTAAAGATATGCTTGATGATTTCTCCATAAGAGGTTATCCTAAATCTCTATTAAAGGCAGCATATATGATGGTTGAGAGAACTGAAAGAATGGAACTAATTAAAATGAAAACTAAACCTACAATCGATAGACATTATGATAAAATGGGAGTTACCCAGATGAACTTTATCTCTAAATTTAACAACCAATCCGTCAATATTAAAAAAATTCTAAGAGAAAATTCTAAGATTCTTCAATAGGATCCTATATTACAATTAGCCATTGTACCCCAACTTAGGGTAGTGTTTAAGAAAAATAGCAACTTAAAAACTATTTTGGCACCAAGTATGCTTAAGAAAATCTCAAATAACACTAAGGAGAACACGGGTAAAAATGCTATGTTGTTATCTGTCCCTATATTAGGATGCTATAGATGTGGGAAAACCGGATGTTTGACATGCACTTATATCTCAAATAAAACTATGGAGGTTATATCACACAGTAATAGAGAGAAATATCCAATTCGAGGGTTCATCAACTGTGATACAACATATTGTGTTTATCTATTGCAATGCCCTTGTGGCTTGCAGTATGTGGGCAGAACCACCTGCTCATTAAAAACTAGATTTAGAGAACACAGACACAACATCAAGAGAAGCTATAGTAAACACAGTGTTTCTCAGCATTTTTCCATCGAGCACAACAGTGATCCGAGCGGGTTGGTAGTAGTGTGATTACAACATGTGGCTAACACTTCTAGAAGTGGAGACCACTTTAGACATCTTTGTGCGAAAGAAGCATGGTGGATATTTAGTTTGGGAACTATGGCCCTCATTCAGAGCCGTAAGCTCTGAATGAGGGCCGTCCTCCATAATTATGGAGCGTCCTCCTGGACGCTCGTATAGCTGTGGGTCACCACCCACAGCCTATACGAGCGTGCAGGTTGATGGCCGCGATGGTCTTGACCATCGCCACTGCGAGCCGGAGCCTGCGGTTGAGTTTTTCAACCGCAAGGCCCGGAGTGATTTTGGCTCTATCACTAGTGATGTCAGTGGGCCGGCTTCTGACGGTAGGCGTTCCCTTGGGAACGCCCCCGTCAGGGAGGCACGCCCCCGGCACGCCCACCAAAGGGGGTGTGCTGTCAATCAACATCGACAGCACACCCCCTTTGATCAGACACAAGAAGCGAAGCAAAGTCCTTCGCTCGTCGCGTCTGGCGCATGCGCACGACGGAGCTCCCGCCGTCGTGCGAAAGCAGTGCACAACATCGACCCACTTGCGAGCGGACAGCCGCTTGCGAGTGGGTCTGAATCAGGCCCTATGTTCCCATCTGGATTAAATGACAATATAGAGTTTGAGTCATTTGCTTAATAATAATATGATGGCAGGTTTTCCTTATAGGTTTTTTTTTGTTTGTTTGTTATAGAAATACATATATTCATGGTCGTTCTCATATGTAATTGCATCTTTAGAACAGAGATATCTTTACCATGTACATATTAGGATATTTATTGGTTGTTTTAGTGACTATCTAAGGCAACATTTAGAGGCATATCTAACTAAACCCCGCGGCTAATTATCGCGCTTGTCGGAATTCAATTAGCGGGGAATGCACGCGCTGGTGTCCGAGACCCCGCGCTCAAGTCCCCGCTGTCGGGCTTTACCTCGCACCTTATGTAGGTGCGAGGTAAAATCTGTGTGAAACCGGCCTCGCGCTAGAGGCAATAACACACTGTTTCACGTTGCTCACGGAAACAGTGTTTTCCCGCGCAACAGCAGATTTAACGGCTCGGGGAAAAAGCTATTTTATTGCATAGCTTAACCCCGTGCCGCGGGACTTTCAAGCCTCAATTACTTGCGGGAGAGGTCCCGCGGGTAATTGGATATGCCCCCAAGTATGCCGAAAATTGAACAACATTTTTGCATGGGAAGATTAGGACAGTATTACAATGGAATTTATCCCTTTTCCTTACATGGGTTCCATCACATTTGAATGTTATAGATTTGTTCACATAAGATACTATAGACTGAAAAACAGATAGTAATGGATGAGAGGGATAGAGTAGTGGTTAGAGCTACTGACTGTGATACACAAGTTCATGGGTTCTAGACACATCACCTTTAAAATACATAATGTACCGATTATTGAGCAACATTTTTGCATGGGAGGATTAAGACATTATTTTAGTGGATTCTATCCCACTTCCTTACATGAGTTTCATCGTATTTGAATTGACTTGTTTATATAAGGTAATATGGAATGATAATATGGATGAAACAGGATGGGAGAGATAGTGTAGTGGTTAGAGCTACTGCGATGCACTAGTTCATGGGTTCTAGACACACGTTATTCTCAAGAGATGAGTTTATTTAAATTAAATTATGTTTTTAATGAATGCTACTATATTTGTTCAGATAAGTTTGATAGGGTATTTAACTATAATTTTTGCGTTCTTGGATATGGTACATTTAATACAGATATATTTATATGCATCTGTGTGTATGTATATATATATATATATATATATAAATTTTATAATCAGTTAATATGTTACTTTTTGTGTGGCTTGAACACACAGTTTATGAGGATTTTTACTGATTGCTGAGGGAGGTGAATTCCAACAGGTGTCAAACATCTTATTGATTGATATACCAAAATGACCAATTGGACACATATATAAAGGGCTATCAGGCAGCATCTAGTCACTCTTTGATAAAGCCCCAACATTGTGGAGCGAAAGCGGTCAGCGTTATCCTTCCAGGACACATTGGGACTCATTTAAACACACTGGTGGTATTCAGCAGCTGGGACGTGGATTTCAGCAACCCCGGAGGATGTTTGCTGGCAGTCTGAGTAGAGGCTGGGATTAAGACGCAGCTGAAGCACCTTTACTGCACCATGAGGAGAGCCGCTCATACACTGTCTCTCCGTGGACGCAGCCTCCTCCGGCAATTACCTGGCTTTACTTGCCTGGAAATAGACATTATTTCATCTACTTAAACGGAGCTGTACATTAGATGCCTCCCAGGATTCCTAATAATATGTAACCAGCTGTCTGATATTACATAGGCTCAGCGGTTTGGTGAGAGTATTGCAGCGAGATCACACGTTTAGTGTGAAACATTCCAATATTTTCCCTCTGAACTGGATGATTGATTTTTGCTTTTTGTTTTTTATCTCTTATATTGAGACTATCTATGAGAGACATTTAATATAAGACATCTATTGCATATTATATGTTTCTTTTTTTTATGTCTTGGATTCACCTCTCTCAGCAATACATTTTTGTGATCGTGTATCTAAGAATTGTATCACTATAATATGGTGTATTTTACATTGTATATTGACCGGTCAATTTGATATTGTTATATTATATTTTGTTATAAGTAAAGATTTATAAATAATTATAGCAATGTGGTGATTGTCAGTTCATCCATATCAACCTGTTATGCATATTAATTAGCGCAAGGGTTCCTCCACATATTTTGTCTGTCCAACACACCCGATTCACAGGTGTGTAACTGTTACCACTAGCACATTTTTTTTTATCTCTGCTGCTTTATACAACACACAGGTAATTTGAGTTTATATATTTAAATTTTGTCATATTAGCGCTGGATGGTTGTTTTTAGTTAGATATGGAGCATGGCCAACTGTGAAGAATCTATAAGCGAATGCTTTGTTGGGAATTTAAACCTTACAGATAACAGGATACACTAATTTAACATTAATTTTGTATGTCAGAATGTCTCAATATCACTATCCCCCAATGACAAAGCCTTACAGATCAAATTGAATAGAAAGGAAAGTTATGGTAAAACTTACCTTTGTTAACTTTTTCTTCGAAGTCCATAGGGTCCACAGGGGAAACAATGCTGTGTGGGTGGGAATTGGGGGACAGGACACCAACAGCAAAGATTTTAAATCCAAGGATGCTCCATTCCTTCCCCCTATAACCCACCCACAGTCTGAGGGAAACTCAGTGTTGTTAACTAGCCCAAAGCAGGAGCAGAAGAGAAGGAAGATTTGGTTCACTGATGGTCACTTGTTTCCTTCTCTGTGAGAGTGTGATTCAAGAGAAGAAACCCATAGAACCCAGGTGCGTCAGAGTGGGGGCCCTGTGAACCCTATGGACTTCAAAGAGAGTTAAAAGAGGAGTTGTAAGTTTTACCATATTTGTTCTTTTTCAGGGTCCATAGGGCTCCACAGGGGAGACAATGGGGATGTCCCAAAGCAATTGTTCAAGGGTGGGGACGCTTCTGAGCTGAGAGAACCTTGTGCCTGAAGGAAGCATCACGAGAGGCAAATGTATCAAAAGGCATAAAACCTAAGAAAGGGGTGGACAGAAGACCACGTGGCCACCTTGAATAGCTGTTCAGCAGAGATGCCAGGCCAGGCTGCCCACAAGGGACCCACTGAGCGAGTCAAATTAGTAGATACTGTATCCAGCACAGGAAGGCCCATCTGCTTGTAAGCCTGTGAGATAAACTCTGGCCAGATGGGCTACGCATCACTGTTAGCTGGCAATCCCTTCTTATGGAATCCATATAAACTGAAGGAGTTGGATTCCTGATTGAAGATCGATGTGGATCGTATTAGTTCCGAGCATGGACCACATCCAAAGAAGCCTCCCTTGCCGAGAGGTGTGGTAATTGATAACGAGGAACTGGTGGTTCCAGACTAAGGTGGAAACAAGAAACCACCTTGGGAAGGAAGCCCAGGCGCATTCGAAGAACAGCCCTGTCCTGATGAAAGATTAAAAAGATGGGGGGCAACATGAAAGCACCCCTAAAATTAGATATCCTATGAGCAGATGCTATAGCCACAAGAAACAGTCCTCGCAGTGAGCCACCTGACATCCACTGATTCAAATGTAGGTTCCTGAAGTGCATGGAGAACCAATGACAAATCCCATGGAGCCACAGGAGGGACAAAGGGAGGTTGTTTATGTAGAACACCTTGTAGGAAGGTGGAACATCTGGTAGAGGAGCAATTCTGGGCTGGAACCACATGGACAGAGCAGAGACCTGCACTTTCAGAGATGTTAGGCGGACTCCAAGATCCAATCCAGCCTGAACAAAGGCAAGTATTCTAGAAACCTTAAAAACTGGAGGGACATAGTTACTAGGAGCACACCACTGAAATTATGTACTGTATGCCATATTCGGCGCTAAATTCTGATAGAGGCCAGTTTTAGTGCTCTGAGCATGGTCTGGACCAGAGCTAGAAAATTAGCCCTTAGGAGGTATGCAGCCGTTAAAGACAGACGGCCAGGTCCGGATGTAGACAGGGACCCTGAGACAATAGGTCTGGTCAAAGAGGAAGTTGAAGAGTAACATCTATGGAGAGACTTTGAAGATTGGAGTACCAATGGCTTCTGGGCCAAACCGGAGCTATCAACAGGACCGTGCCCCCTTACTGTTTGAATTTCTGCTGAGCCCGAGGAAGAATGGATAGTGGAAGGAAGAGGTACACCAAATGGACAGTCCACCTCACAGATAATGCGTCCACGAAGGACGTGTTGGGGTTCCTTGTCCTGGCTCCGTACACTGGAAGTTTATGGTTGTGTCTTGAGGCTATGAGATCCACATCCGGTAGCCCCCATCTGTACACCAGAAGCTGAAAGACTTCTAACCCTCGCCTGCATGCACATAGTGGCAGCTGAGGAAATCAGCTTCCCAATTGAGAATTCCTGGTATGAACACTGCGGAGATGGCGTTCGTCCCATTTGAGAATGCGGGACACTTCTGCCATTGCTGTCCAACTTCGAGTGCCTTCTTGGTGATTGAGGTAGGCCACTGCCGTGGCGTAGGCAGACTGCTTGTACTAGCCTGCCCTGAAGATAATCCTGAGCCAGCGTTAGAGCTCTGTTCGGAGTTCTAGGACGTTGATTGGTAAGACTGCCTCGGCTTGGATCCAGTGGCCTTGGGAGGAGTACTGGCCAGTCACTGCGCCCCACCCTCGGAGGCTTGCATCCATGGTGAAGTGCCCATGCCAGGATCCAAAAGGGGCGTCCCTGGTCTAAGAGGGATGTCTGTAGCCAACAGGCTAGGGCCAGGCGAACTACCAGGGAGGGGCCCATGATCTGGGATCTGAGCAGATGGGGAAGCCCGTTCCACCTGGAGAGGATCAGGTGTTGTAGGAGCCTGGAGTGAAACTGAGCGAATGCCACCATGCATTGCAGCATTAATTGACACTCGGTGACTGTGTAGTAGTCTGCGCACCCAGTGCTGTAATACTGAGATTTTGTCTGCTGTTCGGAAGGGTCTCTGAACTTGAGTCTAGGAGAGCTCCCAGATGTACCATTCTTTGAGAAGGTGTCAAGGAAGACTTTTTTCCAGTTGATGAGCTAACCCTGCGTTTGTAGAAAGGCAATGGTTACCTGTAGATGGCAGTGACGAACTTCTGGGGAGCTGGCCAACAGCTAGAGAACTATGTATGGGAGCAGTCTGATCCCTTGATGATGAAAATAGACTGCCATAATTGACATGATCTTGGTAAAGACCCGAGGAGCAGTTGAAAGGTCAAAAGCCAGAGCCTAAAATTGGTAATGTTTCTTTAGTATAGCAAACCGGAATATTGTTGATAAGAAGGCGCTATAGGTAGATGTAGGTAAGCTTCCTGAATGTCTAGAGACACCATAAAGTCCCCAGGTTCCATAGCCAGGATAATAGAGCAGAGGGTTTCCATACAAAACCTGGGCACCCAGATAAACTTGTTCAGAGACTTGAGGTTGAGGATAGGCCAATGAGACCCATTTGGCTTCTGAACTAGGATAGAATAATAGACCTTCCCTCACTGTGAGGGGACCAGAATAATGACTCCTGAGCGCAATAAAGATTAAATGGACTTTTTGAACTGCAGGACCTTGGGTTGGGAGTATAGCTTGATCTGGATCCACGGGCACCTCGCAGTTAAAGCTTTCACTGCTCCCAGGATGCACTTGGGTCCGTCCTCCTCTATACGCCGCCCCCGAGCCACAGGCACCTCAGTTGGTAAGCAGCCAAGGCCGGAGGAGACTAAACAGAGAGAAGGAAGACTGGAACACACAAGAAACCATACTCACAGAAAAGGGAGACGGAAAACCGGTGACCAGTAGCACAGCCCTTTAGAAGCCAGGTGCGTCAGGGCGGGCGCCCTGTGGACTTCGTAGAAACAGAGATAACAAAAGGTAAGTTCTTACGATATCTCTTGTTTTCTACTTCAGGGTCCACAGGGTTGACCTTGGGTATGTCCCAAAGCAGTTCAACTAAGGGCGGGGACACTCCTGTGCTGAAAGGAGTACCCGGCGGCCAAAGGATGCATCCTGAGAGGCAAAGGTATCAAACGCATAAAACCTCAAAAACGTCTGAATTGAAGACCAAGTGGCCGCCTTACACAGCTGAACAGCAGAGGCACCACGTCTACCAGCCCAAGAGGGACCCACAGAACGAGTGGAATGAGCCTTAACAGAGGCTGGAACAGGTAAACGTTCCTGTATATAAGCCTCCCTAATAACAGAACAAAGCCAATGGGCCGTTTGTTTGTTGGCAGGCCAACCCCTCTTATGAAAACCAAAGAGGACAAACAAAGAATCGGACTTTCTTACAGAAGCCATCCGATCAACATAAACTCTAAGAGCACGGACAATGTCCAACGAAGCCTCACTAGCTGTAAGATCAGGGGACTGAAAAGCTGGCACCACCAGTTCCTGATTGATGTGGAACTTAGAGACTACTTTAGGCAAAAACTCAGGACAAGTACAAAGCACAGCCCTGTCCTGGTGAAAAATTAGGAAGGGGGGACTACAGGAAAGTGCCCCCAACTCTGATTTTCTCCTGGCAATTGTTTCGGCCAGGAGGGTCAGTTTTCAGTGTTAACCACTTGAGGTCAACGGACTCAAGAGGCTGAAAGGGAGGTCCCTGCAGGACCCGAAGAACCACCAAGTCCCATGGAGCCACTGGAGGTACAAAGGGAGGTTGAATTCTAAGAACACCCTGCAAAAAGGTGTGAACATCAGGCAGTGTAGCGATCCGATGTTGAAACCATACAGAGCCGATACATGAACCTTCAGGGAAGCAAGACGTAAGCCCAGGTCAAGACCTGACTGCAGAAATGCCAAAATCCTAGAAACCCTGAACACCTAAGGATCAAAGTTTCTGGACTCACACCACTGAAAGTAAGTGTGCCACACTCTGTGGTAAATCCGTGCAGAGGAAGGTTTACGCGCCCTCAGCACGGTACTGATGACAGAGTTAGAAAAACCCCGGGACCTTAAGATGGCTGTCTCAAGAGCCACGCCGTCAAAGACAGCCGACCCAGATCCGGGTAAAGGCAGGGCACCTGAGACAGCAGGTCCCGACGCTGAGGTAGAAGGTACGGCACATCGATGGACAAGCTCCTGAGATCGGAGTACCAAGGACGTCTGGGCCATGCTGGAGCCACCAGCAGAAACGTGCCCCCGTCCTGTTTGATTTTTCTGAGTACCCGAGGTAGCAGGGAGATCGGAGGGAACAGGTACGCTAGGTGAAACGACCGTTTCACAGACAGCGCGTCCACTAGGCTTGCGCCTGCATCTCTTGTCCTTGAGCCGTACACGGGCAACTTGCAGTTGTGACGGGAGGCCATCAGGTCCAACTCCGGCAGTCCCCATTTGTCCACGAGAAGTTGAAACACCTCTGGGTGAAGCGACCATTCCCTGGGATGCACTTCGTGACGGCTGAGGAAGTCCGCCTCCCAATTGAGGACTCCCGGGATGAAGACTGCCGAGATTGCCGGAAGGTTGCACTTCGCCCAAGTCAGGATCTGAGACACCTCCGACATCGCAGCTCGACTGCGAGTCCCTCCCTGCTGATTTATGTACGCCACTGTGATAGCATTGTCCGATTGCACCTGAACTGCTCTTCCGTGAAGAACGGTGCCTGACTACAGTAGAGCACGGTACACTGCCCGCAGCTCTAGAACGTTTATGGGAAGGACGGCTTCCTCCGCCGACCAACGGCCCTGAAGAGACAACGAGCCGGTCACTGCCCCCCAACCCCGGAGACTGGCATCTGTCGTGAGCAGAACCCAGTCCGGGATCCAAAAGGGGCGACCCTGGATGAGATGAGCAGACTGAAGCCACCACGACAGAGACCGGCGCACATCCGGGGACAAGACTAGCATCTGAGAACGGATCCGGTGAGATAACCCGTTCCATTCCAGGCCCCTGCAGGGGCAGCTTCTTTCAGAGTGGAACTGGGCAAACTCCACCATGTCAAATGCCGACACCATGGACCCCAGGACTCTCATCGCCGAATGGACAGACACCCTGCCACTGCTCAGGCAAACTGTGTATCCTCAGTTGAAGGGAAGACACCTTTTCCGGAGTCAAGAAAATCCTTTGTTGACAAGAATCCAGAAGTGCTCCCAGATGGACCATCCGTTGGGATGGGATCAGAGATGACGTCTTCCAATTTATCAACCACCCGTGTGCTTGAAGACGAGCAATGGTCAGGTGGAGATGTCGAAGAAGCACCTCCGGGGAGCTTGCCAGCAGAAGATCATCCAGGTACAGCAGCAGCCATATACCCTGACCCCGAAGGTGGGCAGCCATAACTGCCATCACCTTGGTGAACACCCTCGGAGCCGTGGAAAGGCTGAAAGCCAACGCCCGAAACTGGTAGTGATGGTTCAGGATAGCAAACCTCAGATACCGCTGATGTGCCGGTGCTATGGGCACATGGAGATAGGCGTCCTGGATATCGAGGGAGACCATGTAATCCCTGGGTTCCATCGCCAGAATGATGGAACGTAACGTTTCCATCCTGAACCTGAGAACTCTGAGGTATCTGTTCAGAGACTTCAAATTCAGGATAGGGCGATGAGAACCATTGGGTTTCTGCACCAGAAACAGAGTAGAATAGTACCCCGTCCCGCGCAGAGACTACGGAACGGGAACAATGACCCCTGCTTGTAGCAAGGATTCTATAGCTACCTGAATCTGGACAGCTTTGGTCTTGTCCAGAGAAGGACTCGTGCAGAAGAACAGGTGGGGCGGCCTGAACCGAAAAGACAGGGCGTACCCCTGAGAGACTACTTCTCGAACCCAGGCATCCGTGGTGGTATTGTGCCAACACTGGGCGAATTGGAGAAGTCGGCCTCCCACTCTGGGGTCCCCCAGAGAGAGGCCCGTCCCATCAGGCAGCAGGTTTATCCTCCTGCTTGGAAGAAGGGCGCTGAGCACTCCATGCCTGCTTCTTGGGCACGGCCTTGGTCGCTGAATGTCTCGGGAAGGACTGACCCTTGGCCTTACCCTGAACCCGAAAGGACAGAAAAGCAGAGCTTCTCACTTTAGCCGGCGCAGAGGCCGAAGGAAGGAAAGCCGACTTGGACTTAGCCAAGGTATCAACTATTTTGTCCAAATCTGGACCAAATAGCAATTCTCCATTAAAAGGCAAGGCCTCCAGACCCTTTTTTGAGTCTGCATCAGCCCTCCAGGATCTCAGCCACAGGGACCACCGAGCAGACACAGCTGCAGCCGAAACCCTAGAAGTTAGCAGGCAGGCATCCAAAGACGCTTCCCCAACATAGGAAGCCGCATCCCTCATCTGTCCCACTAACGCTCTCTGGATATCCGGAGCATCGTCAGTAAAGGTATCCCCCAAGGCATTGGCCCAGTTCTCAATGGCTTTAGCCACCCAGGAGATAGCCATGGACGGGCGAGCCACCGCCCCAGAAAGAGAGTAAATGGACTTCAAACAAGTCTCCACCTTCCTGTCCGTGGGATCCTTTAAAGAGGAGATAGACGGCAATGGCAGCGTTGCTCTTTTGATCAAGCGGGTGACGTGGGAATCCACCGCCGGCGGAGTCTCCCATTTCCTGCAATGAGCTTCAGGAAAAGGATAATTTGACGCCAACCTCTTCTGAGGAAGGAACCTCTTACTGGGTAATTGACAGGCCGCCGCCATATGACCAGTTAATTGATCAGACAAGGGAAACACATTCGAAGTTACCTTGGCTTTTCTAAAATTAGGAAACTTCGACCTAGGAGCCGGCGCTTCATCCTCTATATGGAGGATAGCCCGCACCGCCCTAACTAATGCTGGAACATTAATGGAGGACTTAGCCTCCACCTCCTGCCCCATGGCATCAGTCAGAGTCCTCATGGACCTCTCCGTCATCTGAGGACACTTCCGAGTCCGACAACTGCGCAGCCAGTGAACTCACGACAGGACGTTTGGATGCCCTTGGTGGCACATCACTCTGCAACATCGACTAAAACGCCGAGGATGAGGCCGCCAGACTGTACAGAGCTGGAGATAACATCCACCCAAGGTGGAGGAGCAGTCTGAGGGAAAACTCTGAAAAGGCACCACAGACTGCTTCGTCACAGGAGGAGACTGGACATACACAGGCAGTCCCGAATAAGGACCCACAGTCTGGGCCCCGGGGGGGAGACTGCAATATTTGCGGAATACCCGGGGAACGGGGGATGGTGGGCTGGGGCAACGCCCTAGAAGGGTCCGATAACCGGTCCGCAGTGGACGCCAGCACCTGTGAAAACATTGCCCAAGGAGGGTCCTGTGAAACAGGGGGTTTAGAGGGGCCCGGTACCAGCTGGCACCGCCCGCACAGACCATCCTGAGATAAATCCTCCCCATCAATTCCAGCAGCACAGCGTCTGCAGGAAAAAAACACAGGAGCCACGGAGTGCTCAGTCTCCTCATCAGACATGATACCGTAAATACACAAAAAAATACGTATCACCAGAGGAATTACGGTGTTAACACCCGCGCACTCACCAGTATGCAACACAAACAGCCCAGATATGGTACTGTGTAGTACACAACAGTATGTGACTGACCCCACAAATACGTGATTTATATAAGTGAGGATATCAGAAAAACGCCCTTCCCCCACACACCTGCGGGCCGTAGGAGAAGGAAAGGGATAGGTATAAGCTGACAGTAAGTAGAAATAAGTCACAGACAGCAGCACTAGCAATATTCACATACAAAGCAGAGAAGTTAATACTCACTGCACCTTTCGCTACAATCAACCGCCAAGATTCAGTGTCTGGGAGGGCTATAGCGCTGTGGACACTGTCCTTTAGCAGGGGAGAGGTACACAGGGGGACCGGTCCACTTGATACCGCCTGGGAGTCTGCGATGTGCCAGTAAAGATGGCCGCCGGAGACCTCAGAGGAATGGCCGAGAGATAAGAGCAGCTCAGCGACGCCAGACTGCGTGTTGAAAGGCGCGCTGAGCTGAGGGGAGGAGCCGCTAGACAGGGAAGGCCAGCCTGTCACCCTGGTGGTCTAGCGGACAAGCGGGGTATTCCTCTATAGAGGGGGAGCCCGCCGCCGCTGCTAGCGCCTCCGGTCTGTCCCCAGAGACCGGAGGCTTCTGACTGCATGTTTAAGTATCCGCGGGCCGCCGCACGCAGCGACCCGCGGCTTACCTGATCCCCGGCGATCCGGCAGCAGTCACAGGGAGTCCCCAGAGCCCGGCTAGTACAGACTCTGGGGTCCCGCCACGATCCCCAGATCTGTACTGGCGTCGCGGCGCCAACGGGGAGAAGGAGCGGCAGCGTGGACGTCCTATAGGACAGTCTGATGCTGTCGCTCTGATAGTGTAAAAAAAATAAATAAATAAAAAATGTCTCTTTTAAAATAAAGCTTAGCTCCTGCAGCCCCACTGCAACAGGGTGACCCGACTCCGGCCGGGCACCAACTAAAACTGAGGTGCCTGTGGCTCGGGGGCGGGGTATAGAGGAGGACGGACCCAAGTGCATCCTGGGAGCAGTGAAAGCTTTAACTGCGTGGTGCCCGTGGATCCAGATCCAGCTATACCCCCCCCAAGGTCAACCCTGTGGACCCCCTATGGACCCTGAAGTAGAAAAATTCATAACATAGCTTTGCAGAATGTGTAGAGGACTGAAGAGTGCACAGGTTTTTTTTTTTTTTTTTTTAAAAGTTCATGGGCACCTGCTAATGATATACTCAAACACTGATTACATTAAGTCATTAGGAGCTGGTAACATACCTGAAGCGCACTGTGCGGCCTTGGGCTATATGATCATTTCTGTGGCTCATGACTCACATTACAATAAGTCACAGGCTGTACACTCCTAAATATTGGTGTGCGTGTTACACCCCCCCCCCCCCCCAAAAACAAAAACTTGGTCACTTTGAAATTATTTTAAGTCTTCCCGGACAGGATGATAGTGGTGTATTATAATCTATACCTTGTGTTCAGTTTATTAGCAGTATTGTAAGACGCAATTAACTTAGTTTTCAGAATAAAAACACACGAAAACGAGCGAGAACAGATTGATCTTTGTTTAATTAAACCAGAACTAGGTGTGAGTCCAGCAAGAAATGATTATTTGTTTACCAGTTAACCTAAAAAAAAAAAAAAAGTTAAAAAATGAGTGAAGTGTATAACTTCCATTAAAAGATCTATTAAATAATGAAGATTGGAAACGTATGTTCTTCAATAGGAGGAGGAGGACACTTAATTCCCTTTCAGTAAGAAGCAGCGATTTGGAAGACCTGACCGTTAGCCTGAATATCTGCTTCAGATTACCCAGAGTGCATTGCATGGCTGATACGTTACATGTCTACTAAAGATCGGCCTCATTTGTTTACCGTTTAGTAAATGTCGTATAGTAAAATGTAGTCCATTCTTCTTCTAAAAGTGCCTTTTCCCTGTACTCTAGGCATGTACAAAATCTTAGAATGGACCTTGATAAGCGGTTGTGCGGACTAATATTGCAGTATTAAAAAAAGAAGAGAGGGTGCGCTGTTGTCCGGTACAGACTCCATGCCGAGTATAAAAATTTCATCCCTTTATGCAGACTTTTAAAAAGCCCCTTATAGTCTGTACGGCTATCTTTCTTCACTGCGAAAACGATTTTCCACTCAACGGCTGCAGTGTCGTACAAGAAGGAAGAATGTTCAATTTCGGACAACTATATTTCCCGGAATATAAAGAAAAGCAGCGAAGAAATAAAATAAAAATAATTTTATACCGATAACTTCCGGCACCAGGTAAGGCCAGTGTCTGATTATCAAAATTCAATGAGCTTGTAGACACTGAACACATGGAAATTCAACAACTGCAAATAAAACAGATACTTATACAACAGAAAGAAAACATTACTGTGAAGAGACATTTACTTTATAGAAAACATAAAAAATAGCCTGAAAACAATAAATTTCATTAAAAACCGCGCCCACCGCATTAAATTTGCGCGAAAATGCAGAGCGATTCTGTGGTCTGCACATTCCGGGCCGTGTGGTCTCTGCGATTTATTGAATAGACATTGGTTTAATTCCAATGAAGATGAATATTCCTTCTATTTATATCCAGCAAACAGGAATCTATACAAAATATTACAATGTGCATAATTTATGATGGAAAAAAAAAATAAAATAAAACCCAAAAAGATAATTTAAAAAAATTCACCCTAAAATGTAAGGTAGAATTTATACAGTATTTTCGTGTGAAGGCTCTTTACCACCAATGAAGAGCCCAACGTCAGCTCTGAGGAATGGAGAAACCGAACAGACATAAGACCTGGAGGTGGGGCAGAGGGTGAGGGAGGACTTTGTCCAATAGGGTCGCTGACTTATCAGACCATGCAGCTTGCAGCAATCCTGGATCTCAGATTATGCCGCACCCCCATGCTTTACACTTGCAGAGGGGAACCACAGAGAACCAGTTATGCTTTTGCCTTTTAAAGGACCTTGGACCACTATCCCATGCGGCCCACTTACATCAACTACAGACCACGGAGCACAGATGATTTTCCATGTTATAAGTCAGGAAAACGACTTGGGTCCTCTTTGTAGTCATCCGGTATCGTAAAAATCGACTCCTCAAATTCTCCGTAACGGAACTCTTGAAATGTTACAGTGGCTGTGATTGTTGGGAAAACCGGGATGTCTAAGGGCACAAGAAAACAGCAGAGGGAGTTGGGATAGAAGTCGGGAAAAAAAATAAAATAAAAAAAGCGATTCTAGAATCACATCTTGCACATGACGTACCCAGTTTTACAGGAAACCCCGGGGGAAGCTTCATCTGTACAAATTCTCGGAGTTTGTTAAAGTGCTTGAAAGGTGCTATTACCTCTAGAACATTCAGCAGTCTGTAAGGCAAATGGACGGATTATTATATGGATTTAAAGGGACGTTATGCTGAATATACACGCTCAGTTGGTACAGACCATTGTGGAGGAGGTCAATGACCGCAAAAATCACAACAGACCTGCAGTCACTCGAGTCCTCCTACAACAGCCAGGCCTCAAACCCCCATCTCTGGGAGACAGGACTGTAGAGTCATGTTGGGGAAGGGGGTGGGAGGTCTTCGGTGCTACAGGCACCTTTCCAACATGTGAATGCAGTGGGACACTTACGACTCAATTCCCAGAGGGAAATCCTGGCTCACAGCAATTGTTGCTTTAAAGGTTTTCTTGTTCTCTTTGCAGACAAGTTCCCTTCCAAGATGAGGAGCCCTGCAACAAAGACATGAAGAAATTCAGTAAACCACAACTTGTGCCAAAAAAAATAAATAATCAGAATATAGACACAAGGTGGCAACAGAGGCGAATTACACGGCCTGTGCTGGTCTCGCTAGGAAGTACCTTTTAAAGTTAATAGGCCCAAAGCGAACATATTTTTCTAACGTGTTGCATTGTAGTACACAAGATAGTAGTTGGGTGCAAAGAAAAAAAAAAAAATTCCAGAGCCTCACAAGCGGCCTGTCCTAATATCTGCGGGAGCTTCTCTAAGATACTGTACACTTCAACAGAAAAAACATGTGAAGAGCCTAAAAAAGAAGGCAAGGAGTCCATTTTATCTATACCCACCATCCCTTACTCCCCTGGAGTCACATACTGTGACCTGGACGATGTGTATATAAAACTACCAGCATTAGCCTCTAGACTGTAAGCTCTCATGTGAGACCCTCTCTACATCATGGCTGCACCCACTTTGCCATACATGCATTCATGCCCACGTTGCTGTGAGCCACCTTCCTCTGGAAACGTCAAATTCCACAAAGGAATCCTAAAAACCAAAGTCCCCTCACCACAAAGTAGTTTTCTGATCACTGATGCAAAGCTAAATTGGAAGATGGAATTACACAGTGGGAAAAAGGTCAGCAGGTCCCCTTTTACAGTGCTGGTACAACAGAGGACAAGCACCTCACTGTCCTCAGGTCTGGTCTCGGAGTCTAGAAAGAGGCCTGCCTCATCAGCTGGGAAGGATGACTGTCAAAGGCCTAAACTGAGGTTACCTTAGAAACAATAACAGAAGTAGACGTCCTCCAAGGCTAATAGGTACGTCTTTTAGAGGCAGGCAATACACGCAAGGGTACTTTCATATCATTTCAGATGGTAATAGTCCTTACTTACTAGACATCTTCACTTTCTCGTTTCTCAGGGCATAGAATTAGAAAAAAAGTGCTATGATAACATTCAGCCGTGCAAGGCAGCAACGTGGTCCTCAACACAAACCATGTCAGGGTAAAGCACAACCTGCCGTGTTCACAAATGGTGCAACCACACAAGGCGAGTGGTTAATCGATCCATAAGTAAAGCCTTGCATGGGAAAGCTGACCCAGTTATCCTCACATCTGGCAGTCTCTGAAGCAACCTGGGAGGGTGTTGTGTTTAGCTGCTACCCCATATACCATAGTGCATGAACTTGGGGTGTTAGTACCAGCAGTCTTAGACATCACAGGGCTTCCTCCAACACTCAGCAGGTTATTAATTGCTGTACTTCTCAGTTAGTCTTTAACAAAACCCAGCTGGGCTCAGCCTCAGGCTAGAGATGACATAACACCTCAGGTGTTATCAATAACCTCCAGCACTGAAGACTCATGCAGGGACTTTCCCATCAGTCATCCACCATAAAAACCTGCTCAGCGCATTTCTACAGGGCCTGAGTATCAGTTGTGTTTTCATAGATGCTCCTGCTTCAGAACTATACATTCCAGTATAGTTTGCTTCCAGTGTTGTTTCAACTACCTATGTTTACAGCAGGAGTAGCCAACCTCAGTCCTCAAGAGCTACCAACAGTTAACGTTTTCCAGGTCACCCAGCAGGTGCACAGGTGTAGTTATTACTCACGGACACATTTGAAAAGATCCACAGGTGGCGCTAATTATTTCACTTGTGATTCAGCGAGGAGACCTGTAAAACATGCACTGCTGGTAGCTCTCGAGGACCAGGTTGGCTACCCCTGGTTTAGACTCAACAGCAACACATCCATACTACTTATCATCCTTGATTTACATGGCACCAAAAAAGTTCAGCAGCTACTTACAAAGTACATTAGCAAAAGATCTCACAAAAAGTTATTAACAGTACCAAACAATGCAGGACAAGGTTTATACAATTTACTGCATTATCAATCATAATACTTAAATAATCAGCAACCAAGTGTTAGCTGCAGTTGGGAGTTAGGAGTAAGTGACAGTGTAAGGAAGGGAAGGAGAAGCATAATGGAAGAGGGCCCTGCTCTTGAGAGCTTACATTCTAAAAGGAGGGGCAGACAGACAGGGGTGACGCAGATGGGGTAGTCAATGATGAATGATCATGGAGCAGTATATTAGGATGAGAGTTGGAAGGCTTTGATGAAGTAGCAAGTCTTGATAGCCTGTTTGAAGGTTTGTAGAGAGGTGGAGAGTCTGACAGAGAGAAGTGGGCGGGCAAGTGTGTGAAGGGAGATCAAGTCAGATGTAAATGGGAGAGGATTGGGCGAGAATATTGAATTGGGTTCTGAAAAGGAGTGGGAGTCAGCGTAGGGCTTGTAGGAGAGGAGAGGCAAATATAGCACGTTTGGAGTGAAAGATGAGCCGAGCAGCTTCATTGAGGACAGATTGCAGTGGAGAGAGGCGGGAGTTGGAGACCAGATAGGAGGAGGTTACAGTAGTCAATATAGAGATGAACAGTTAGTGGATGAGGGTCATCGTAGCATCCAGGATAAGAAAGGGTCTGATGATGGGAATATTTTTGAGATGGAAACAGCAGGACTGCAAGAGATACTGAATGTGTGGTTTGAAGGAGAGGGAGGAATCCAGGATCACTCCAAGACAGTGCACTCGGAGGCTAGAGGAGATAAGGAGAGTTATGGTAAAACTTACCTTTAACGCTTTCTTCGAAATCCCTAGGGTCCACAGGGAGACATTGGGGTGTAGGTGGGACCTGGAGAACCAGACACCAACAGCAAAGCATTTCAATTCCTGGATGCTCCGGTCCTTCCCTTTATACCCCGCCCACAGCCTGGGGGCACTTCAGTTTTGTTAACAAGCCAAGGCAGGAGCAGTATAGGAGAGAAGGAAGACTGGTACACTGAGGAATCACACTCTCACACAGAGAAGGAAACAAGTGACCAGGAGAAGAAAACCCATAGAAGCTAGGAGCGTCAGGGCGGGTGCCCTGTGGAACCTATGGACTTCGAAGAAAGAGTTAAACAAGGTAAGTTTTATCATAACTTTCCTTTTCTTCTTCAGGGTCCATAGGGCTCCACAGAGAGACATTGGCGATGTCCCAAAGCAGTTGTTCTAGGACGGGAACGCTCCTGAGCGGTTAGAACCCTATGCCCAAAGGAAGCATCCTGAGAGGCAAATGTATCAAAGGCAGAAAACCTAACAAAGGTGTGGACAGAAGACCAGGTGGCCCCCTTGGATAGCTGTCCAGCTGAGGTGCCACGCCAGGCTGCCCACAAGGGACCCACAGAGCGAGTAGAATGAGCAGAGACTGTAGTGGGCACATGAAATCCCATCTGTATGTAAGCCTGTGAGATAGTCATGAAAATCCATTTGGCCAGAGTGTTTGTTAGCTGGGCCATCCCTTCTTGTGGAATCCATATAGGACAAAGAGGGAGTCCAATTTCCTGAAAGAAGCAGTATGGTCCACTTAGATCTTTAGAGCACAGATCACATCCAAAGAGGCCTCACCTGCTGAGAGGTCTGGTGAATTAAAAGCCGAAACCACAATTTCATAATTCAGGTGGAAGCGAGAAACCACCTTGGGAAGGAAGCCTGGGCGTATTCGAAGAACAGCCCTGTCCTGATGAAATATCAAAAGGGGAGGGCGCCATGAAATCGCCCCTAAATCAGATACACTATAGGCAGAAGAAACAGTCTTCGCAGTGAGCCATTTGACATCCACTGATTCCAGGGGTTCGAATGGAGGTTCCTGAAGTGCTTGGAGCACCACTGACAAATCCCATGGAGCCACAGGAGGGACAAAGGGAGGTTGTATTAGTAGAACACCCTGCATGAAGGTGTGAACATCCGGTATAGGAGCAATTCTGAGCTGAAACCAGATAGACAAAGCAGAGACCTGCACTTTCAGAGATGCTAGGCAGAGGCCTAGATCCAAATGATCAGCCAACCGTATTTGTAGAAAGACAATGGTTACCTGCAGGTGGCTGTGAAAAGTCTCTGGGCAGCTTGCCAACAGCAAGAGATTGTCCAAGTACGGGATAAGTCTGAACAGTTTATAATGGAGAGGCCGCCATAACTGCCATGATCTTGGTAAAGACCCAAGTGGCCACTGAGAGGCCAAACGGCAGAGCTTGCAATTGGTAATGTTGCTGCAGTGTAGCAAACCGAAGATATTGTTGATGAGAAGGCGCTATAGGTACATGTAGGTAAGCGTCCTCAATGTCTAGGGATACCATAAAATCTCCAGGCTCCATAGCTAGGATAATAGAACCGAGGGTTTCCATATGAAACTTGGGCACCTTGAAAAATTTGTTCAGAGACCTAAGGTTGACAGGCCGATGAGACACATTGGGCTTCTGAACTAAAGGTAGAATTGCAGCCCTTGCCCTGTTGTGAGGAGGGGACCGGAATTATTACTTCTGAATTCAGTAAGGACTGAATGGCTTTTTGGCGCAGTAGGGCCTTGGTTGAGTCCTATGGAGGTCCTGTGCAAAAGAACTGTTGGGGGGGTGGGGGGGGTCACCTCAGGAGGGAGAGGGTGTATCCATGGAAGACCACTTCTCTTATTCCGGCATCTGACGTAGTTTGATGCCAAACTTGGGCGAATTGAAGAAGTCGGCCTCCCACCCAACCTGGGAGCCCACCGGGAGAGGACCGCCCCGTCAGGCTGCAGGCTTGTCCACAGACTTGGCAGGTGGACGTCTAGTAGCCCAGGCATGTTTGGCCCTAGGCTTGGAGGCTTTGGCTGATGTCTGTTGCCATTGAAAGGACTGACCCTTGGCTCTGCCTTGAGGGCGAAAGGATGATGTCCACGGCTTTGTAATACATGCAGAGGGCAGGAACGCAGTTATTCTTTCATCCGCCAGCCATAGCCACAAGAATAATAGAATACACAGTATGATACAGTGCAATGAACACCTTGCAGTATGTGTGTAATATGGCACAATGTAGTGTGCAACAGCACTATATATGGCACAGTGTAGTGTGCAACCATTGAATATTGTTTGTGATCGTCCTCACACGTATATAGCAGATGTGAGGTACAATGAACCCCCAAATATCTTCGTATGTCAAGGTATAGTAGAAAAAAGGGACAGGTATAAACTGACAGTATAGAAAGTAGAGATTAGCGCTAGCACAAATCACATTTAAATGCTGAAAAAACATTATGTTTGTAATGGGCACTAAAATCAACTACACAGTCCACAGTGGCTGATAGGATATAGCACTGTATAACCTGGCCCGTTGGAGAGGTAACACAGGAAGACTGGACCCAGCACTTCCTGGAGACATGCTTGCCTAAAATGGCTGCTGCGTGTCTCAGAGGGTATGGGGGGGGTGAGGGAGTAGCAGCTCAGGTAACACCAAAACCGCAGTGGAAAGGCACCCTGAGCTGGGGGGCAGGGGCTGCAGGGAGAGCGCCTTATCCCCTGGCTGAAGTTAACCACCGGGTCCCCTGGCCTTTATAATATGCTTCTGTGCCAGTATCGTTATGCCCTGATGGTCTAGTGGAGTAGTGGGCAAGCCAGTGTCCACATCAGCGCCTCCGGTCTGTCTCCTGAGACCGGAGGCAAGACTGCACTAAGACGCGGGTCCCCCAGTGTCCCCTGGATTCTGGGCTGCAGTCTGGGGAGCCTGCTAGCTAGTCCCCCTCGGACCCACGCCAGGAGTACGTAGTACAGGCTTGGTGTCATGGCGCTGCAAAGGATTGATGTGGCGGCAGCACAGACTTCCGGAGGACAGTCTGGTGCTGCTCGCCTGGTTGGTAAAAAAATAAATCATAAAATTAAAGCTTGGGCTGCTTAATGCAACCCTCTGTTATAATGGTGGTCCATCTCCTGCCGGACACCAACGAAACTGAAGTGCCCTCAGGCTGTGGGCGGCGTATAGGGGGAAGGACCCGAGCAGCCTGGGATTGAAAAGCTTTGCTGTTGGTGTCCGGTCCTCCAGGTCCCACCTACACCTCAATGTCTCCCTGTGGAGCCCTATGGACCCTGAAGGAGAAAATAATAAATAGATTATGCAATTGTGGGAAGTGAGGTTATGCGGTAGGGTGGTAAGATGATCAGCTCGGTCTTAGACATATTAAGTATAAGAAATCGCTGGGACATCCAGGAAGAGACAGAGAGACCGTTGGAAGAGGGGTCAGGGGAGGAAAGATAGATCCGAGTATCATCATCATAGAGATGATATTGGAAGCCAAAAAGGCTGATGAGTTCAGCTAGTGAGGACGCATAGAGGGAGAAGAATTACAAGACCAGAATCTTGGGGAACACCTACCGTTAGTGCATAGTGTGTGTGTGTGTGTGTGGGGGGGGGGGGGGGGGGGGTAGACAGAGTCCTGAGAGGAGACAGAGAAGGAACGGTCAGAGAGGTAGGACAGCCAGGAGAGGGCAAGATCACTTAGACCAAGCAAGTGAAGGATTTACACTAGGAGAGGGTGGTCCACAGAGTCAATGCAGCAGAGAGGTTAAGGACAATGATTATAGAGTAGTTGCCATTGGATTTGGCAGTAAGGAGGTCATTGCTGACTTTAGTGAGGGCAGTTTCTGTGTAGTGGAGAGAACGGAAGCCAGACTCAAATGGGTCAAGCAGGGAGTGGATAGAATGGCAGTAAGGCGGTGGAAGACAATCCACTCAAGTAGTTTCGAGGCAAAAGGGAAGCGAGAGATGGGTCAGAGTGTGTTAGGATTAGGGGTAAGTTTTTTTTAAGAATGGGGGAGAGATGTGCATGCTTGAATGCAGATGGAACAGAGCCTCATGAGAGGTAGAGATTGAGGAGGTGGGCAAGATGGGAACAGGCAGGAGAGAGGTAGCAGAGGAGGTCGGAGCGGATATGGTCAAGGGGGGAGGTGAAAGGGGGAGAGGACTAGACGACGGCCATGACTTCCTCTCCAGATTTAAGGGAGAAAGAGGTCAGTTGGTAAGATGGATGGGGTGGAGCGCTGAGGGTCTGGTGGTATGCAATTTCCTGACGTATAAAGTTAATTTTAGCTATAAAGTAGGTGGCAAAGTCAAGGTCAGACAGTGAGGAGTCGAGGAGGGATGGGAATAGGACACAAGCTTCTGCTGATTAAAAGGATATGCGGAATGCCTATATTCTGTGTGCAACTGCATGCAAAATGCTACGTTATAGTGTCAGTCGCTGACACAGTAACAGCATTTTGCATGCATATATAACCGCGCCACCATGACAGCGAGGGGACGGGGCTTCGACCGTCAGCCACGGCCGGGCCCCTCACTGTAAAAGACGTAGACAAAGCTGTCTTCCTCTCAAAAGTGGCCAGTTCCCGCATTGTGAGAGCCCCTGGGCGATCTGCCCGTCCATAATCCAGCCCTGTGAAAGGGTAAACTGCCCAGCCAGGGTCAGTGTTCTAGTTTATTGTATGTACTAAATAGACTATATACTTGGTGTCATTGATCCTGGGGTGCAGGACAATTTATATGAATTTTACTGAAACGGTCAGTGCGTGCAGGCTGCCCAATGAAATGCACACTCCCCCTTAGTTACTAGCCATAGAACCTCCATCTCTTACAAAAAAAATCTGAGCCCCCTGGCAGGGTTGTAGGACACTTACTTTCCGTTCTCCGCGGACATGTACTCCTCCCACGTAATGGTGTTGGGAGAAGGCGGCGTCAGCGACTGTCTCCGCACAGGCTGGAATAAAAACATAAGTTTTACATTTCGCACAGCTGTAGCTTGTATTACCCACAATTAAACCCAAGCCTGCTCTAGCCCCTTTAAGAACATCATTGCAATCATTCTTGCCACTGGAGCTGCCTAAATGGCCTATTGCTGTTAGTTTTCAAAATAGGTCACGGTTCTGCAAAGACTGTATTCCAAGTCAACGTAAAACTATCAATAGAACCATTCAGGGAAAGAGTTAAACAAAAAACGGCTGGAGGAGCAGTAACGGAGAGGGTGTGAGAGCTGAAAGGAAAAAACGAAGGTGGAAGAGAGTGAAAGGGATAAACAGAACATTATAGGAAAGGACTGATGGGAAAGGAAGAAGTGAGAGCAATGTATGGAGTTCGGGAATTTATGACAGACGTAAGAGGATGTAGAGGATCTGGACAGGAGCAAAAATAGAACAAACAAGTAGGGGGGGGGGGGGGGGGGGGGAGGAGACATTAAAAAAGGTAGGAAAGAAAAAATGTAAGGAAAAGAACCAGAATTTATAAAGATCGGGTAAACTGTGACTAACACGGGACAGAACTAACAGACCTGAGAACAGCCACATACCTCAAAGTTTTGTTCCATCAAGTTTCCTCCTTTACTCAAACTCTCCATGATGGCTTTATTCCGCAGGATGTCCTCTTCGCTAAGATGTTCTCTCCGTTTGCGGGATTCCAGTATTAGCCCGTTTACTGAATAGAAGTCTGATAAGAAGTTCCCGACACGTTCCTGGGAAGAGAATGAATATCACTAGCACTATTTCCAGACAGCGTTAGTCAGAAGATCAATAACAGCTGACGGCAGAGCCCAGAGAATTCTGCTCTCATTTTCAGAGCATTTTTCATTGTGTGCCCAAAGCTTTGAAACGGAAGGGTACCAACAACCTGTAGCCAATCCACTCAGAACGTACACAGCAGGACAATTACTTCAGGGCAGCAACCTGTCCACCTGTGCGAGTAGGTTCTTGGGGAAGCTGCTGCCTTTGACAAGAGCATGATTGAAGGGGAATGGAGGCAGCAGAAACATTGTGTATGGAACAGTGGGCTCAAACTTGTTTAAGTGCACAAACCAGAGACAGACAAGTCCACGCAACAGAGACCGACACAAGTGCAAGCCACAGAGTCCAGAGACAGACAAGTCCACGCAACAGAGACCGACACAAGAGCAAGTCAGAGTCCAGAGACAGACAAGTCCACGCAACAGAGACCGACACAAGAGCAAGCCACAGAGTCCAGAGACAGACAAGTCCACGCAACAGAGACCGACACAAGAGCAAGCCACAGAGTCCAGAGACAGACAAGTCCACGCAACAGAGACCGACACAAGTGCAAGCCTCAGAGTCCAGAGACAGACACAAGTGCAAGCCACAGAGTCCAGAGACAGACAAGTGTTCTCTTCACGCTTCATTTCTCGGGCGGTCCGCCAGTCAATATTCCCGTCGCCCAGCACTGTGAAACGTATATATAGAAACGTCAGCACAGCACAATTTATTGCCTGCGTCACAGTTTTGGCGGCATCAGTCGGAGAGCAGTGCGGATCCCTCCCCCAGTGTAAAAGGAAGGGTGCACGGACTGCCTGCATCCACACTCTGTTTCGACTGTTTGTTACTGGTGGGTGCCTTCTGTGTAGCAGTATTTGGACTGGTTATCAGTCCAGATAGCAGGTGGGGCAGCGCTGCCATCTGTTTCCAATCAGCAAGAGGGGCCATCTGTGCCCTGATAGCAAGTGGGGCAATATATCTGGGCCGCCCTTAAAAAATGTGTCTCTAAAACGTAAGTGGGGGGTTTCTGGGCTGCTCTAAGGATTTTCTACTTTAAAACGAATTAGAACCTGTTTAAGGAATGGCATGAATCAAAGCATACTAAATTAATTTCACTGGGGGACCAGATCCTCCAGGCTTTGATTATAAAAAAGGCTGCAGACAACTGTGCCTCTAAGAAGAAAATATTATATCAAATGATAATCTTGAGTTTAAATCAATAGAAGGTCAGGGTTTCATTATTGGAAAGGCCATCACCCAGCTACTTCTTAATGCCACCCACCTGGCATTTTCGGGCGAGCGCCTGGCATAAGTGCGAGCAACTGTAACACAGCAACAGAGTAAGATCTGACTCAATGATAAAACCAAACAAAGCACAAGACATAACAACATACAGCAAAGAGTTGGTTCATTGATTGAGACGTATATATTTACATTAACTCTCTGTATGCAAGTGTGGGCATTGTGGGTTATCTAAAGCAAGTATGCATGTCCAGATTACAGTACTGATAGAGCATTCAGGTGTGGTTACCGGAATGGGCTGTGGATGTCACTAGTTAGGAATCAGGACTGGAGCAGACGCAGGAGAGAACAGCATAAGGGAAAGTATGAAGAGGGTGTAATGTAATAACGAGACTATCTAGATAGTGTATCACAAACAGTGTAGTGTAACACTATCAGTAACCACCTGTCCCGTTTCCCTCGAAGCGTAAATGGGGCTATATTCTATTACTCTATATTCGATAGCCAATGCAAACGCCTTTGATTAGTGTTTTATTAAATGCTACAAAGAGGACAGCGCTGCAGAAACACCTTATGTAGTGTACATGCGGCCTGTAACCATTAGGAACAGAAAGGCATCATACCGTTTTATCCTCTCTGAAGAGCCAGCCAGTCTGGGCACGTGTGAACGTGATGGATTTGGTAGACAGTGTCGCTGAATATATATCACTACTCATTAATATATCCACTTCCTCCTCCGTCTCCATTTCAGATTCCTGGAAAGAAGACAAAGATCATGTTACATTGTAAGAGGAGTCATCATGTAATACATGTTTAATACGGTGCACACGTTACACAGGGTGGAAAGAGGCAGGAGGGGATTTGGGTACAGTGCATGCAGAGCTGCCAGTGACACTACAGACAATAATGTGGAGTTCTCTTTAGATAATCAGGATGAACCAATATCTTATCAACTTACCTAAAAGCAAAACAGAACACTCCCTGCTCAGAACACTTACTGGCTTTTTAGTTCTAAACCTGACTCATCAATCGTAGATCTCCACCTGTTAAACCCCTTTCACACCACATTGCCGGGTCACACCTGGGATTTTGTACACAGGTCCCATCCAGAGTGCAAAACGGCTGAGATCCCTTTCAGGCTGGTGGCCCAACTCAGCTTACTACCGGGTTGATGACATTACAGCTGTCAGGTGATGAGCCGACGCTTGGACACGAGATCATCTCCAAGCGCTGGCTCTTCCTATGCTGTAAACGGGGCCCATCGACCCAGGTTACCTATTCACAGTGCACCAGTGTGCAACCCTACTCGTTGCCCAGGTTGTTCGACCTGGGTTATTTCAACAGGGCACTTTCACACTGAGCAATATCCTCCCGTGTTGCTGCGAGTTCATGTGAAACGAGCCGAGTTATTGCTGGCAGTGTGTAAGGGGTTTTAATTAAGGCCATGCACAGAAGAGATGTGATGTAAACAGAGATATAGATATATATAATTAACCACTTAACTGATGATTTTTTTCCTAAAAAAAAACGCTCAGAAATGTTTTCTCTTATGAGGAAATTAGGTAAGGAAAATCTATTTCAACTTATCCAAAATGATTTTATTAAAATAAAAAAAAGTTTTTTGTAATATTTGTAAAAAAAAAAAAAAAATCATAATTTTTTTTTCAAACATCGGAACACCACCATCGGAACATCAGAAACATTGCGACTTTCATTTTGACACTAGGTACAGTAAGGGGGTGAGGTTAATTTATTTTTTTCCCAGCGGCTGCTATTCTCTGCAGCCGCTTGGTGGGGGTCCTGCTTTGCTGACCGATCAGTAGCACAGCAGACACTGTGGGTGGGTGCAGGCAAGCAGAGGGACCGGG
Organism: Taudactylus pleione; assembly: GCA_031769625.1. Classification (NCBI taxonomy): domain Eukaryota; kingdom Metazoa; phylum Chordata; class Amphibia; order Anura; family Myobatrachidae; genus Taudactylus; species Taudactylus pleione. The sequence continues at coordinate 2,465,249 of JAUIMM010003447.1, forward strand.
AATTTTCAGCCTCATACTGCTGTCCCCACTTCACTATGCCATGAGAGCAATAGTACAAACATAGGGGAGTGATCTAAAGTGGTCAACTCATTCACGGTCACATGATCACTGTCAATAAATCATACGAAACACCTGTCATCTGCAGAGGTGAGGCAGCCATTTTTTGACCTGAACCTCAGGCCTTTCAAACCACTCAAAGCTAGCGACATGGCAGAGAAGTGGGGCACACGCACCTGTACACGGGAACAGCCGCACTGACAGCGAGTCACCCAATTTACACCTGCAGCCAGGCATGCACTAATACTACAGCAGATTAATGCGTGCTGATGTAACCCGTGAGTATCTTAGCAATCAGCCGTGGACTCACCTCGTGATGTATTCTCTGGTAAACTTTCTGCTCATTGTCTAAGACTACGAATGATTCAGAGGGTGCAGCGTCGCCATTAAAGATGAAGCTGAGGTCCCCTCGTTGGCACTTCATGTCTGTGAAGTCTATGAGAGTTGTGTCAAGCCTGGAACAAAAAATAAAAATAAATAGAGCATAATCAGCAATGCTACAGGCCACCCACTACAGCGGGCGAGATAAAGTGTCTCTCTGTGTACAAGCGTTATTCCAATGCTGGTGAGAGACGCTCCCGTTAGACTGTAGCGGATTACTATATAGATACCACACTCCTGTTTTATTAGTGTTAGTACCCAGTTGTGTGTTTGCTGCACTATAAAAATAAATGGTGACGAGAGAAAGAGAGAAGTAAGTAGCACATCGGTACATAGCATATGCTGCAATCGCAAATTGCGACATTAGAACTACCGTAAATGGCCGATACATTTGCAGTCAGGCATTGCCGTGAACTGAATCTGCCAGAGAGAACTATAGGTAGAGCTTCAGATATATAGATAGAAGGATAGATATACACATTGTTACAGCGCATGTAAATATATTACATACTGACCCGATACTAAAAGTACAAATTTAACAGGACAGCGACATCCCTACAGCAGGCGATTCAGCCGGTCATTGCGGGAGTTAAATAAATATGCAAGAGAATACAATGCATCAGATGACGAATGCCCAGCAGCACCCCATTCATGCATTGCATCTGCCACAATTTCCTAGTGAGTGGACAGATCGCCTATTGGCTCAGCCCACAACACGCCTATCTGCACGGATTGCGTCATGGCGGTCACCGGAATGCCATGAATATGGGTTCTGTACACAACGTGGCTGCGTCGTATACAGGGTACAGAGGTTTCTACCGAGAACATAAAAACATTGCAAGACAGACATTAAAAGGAATAAAAAGATTGTTCATTTACCAAAAACACCCGCAAATCCCAGGTAGAAGAGATGGACACACACCTGATATTAATACCTTGTTTATAGATCTTGCATGCATCAGAAGGCAGGATACGAGATAGTAAAGGCACTAAATGGTGAGAGAACACAGCACTGACTGATAGCAAAGATCAAACAGAACCACCATCGTATGTTGCTGTAACATTCATATTCATATGCGTAGGCTTGTCATATTGTCCCTTTAATTCAGGACACTAAAGTCAGCCAGCCATAGAACCCGTGTGCAGGCGCCCCTCACCTAACCACCTGCCTGTTTAACAACCACTCGGACTTATGACCACTCATACGACCTGTGATCAGGCAGCCCCGGTGGCATCTTCACCAGGCACAGCTGCCCGGCAGCCTTGGCTTCAACAGTCCCGATCACAGTGGCCAGCAGTGATCAGGCAGCCCAGTGACCCCGGCATCGCCTTCCTGTCAGATGCTCCTCGCTTATCAACAATTAATTTAATGACCAGGGTCCGTTTTTGTCAAAAAAAAAAACACAGTTGAAAACACTAAACAGGCGGAAAAAAAAACTGAAGAAAAATTTTCTCCATCCCAGACAAGGAGAAAAAAAAAAGCAAAATCAATATTTTTGGCTTGGACATCCCCCCTAATGATTAAGTTTCATAAGTTGCGCACTTCAGCGAAAAACTACCGCGCTAATCTTGGGGCGAAAAAAAAAAAAAAATCGTTGAAAATGATACAAAGCTATTTTTTTCCCCAAGAAATTGCTGTTCCGCACAAATTGAGGGTACGTTAAAATGAGAGGAAGTATATTTTCGTGTCGTTAAAAAAACTATTTTAAAAAACACTAAACGAACGTCTGCTGCAACCGTGCGCCAAAAACTTGCGTGGCTGTTGTCCGCCAAAGTACGCAATTTTTTTTATTGCGGTAATTTATCATTAGGGTGGTTGTCCAAACAGTTCTGAAAGAAATCCCCACATTTTGCATTTTTTTTTTCTCCTGGTCTGGGATGAGAAAAGTTCTCTCCAGTTTATTTCACCATTTTCGCCTGTTTGCCGTTTTCCCCCCAAAATAAATTTGGCCGGGTTTTTTTTGCAGAAAAATGGTAGTTTTTTGCGCAATGGTGAAAAAAACGTCAGTTTTCGCCGCTAATTGAATACGACCCCCAGTCGTAGGAACGGAACTTGGTTGTTTAATGAGGAGCATCTGTAATTCATGTGTGTCCCGAATTAAAGGGATGATATGGGAAGCTTACATATAAATAAACTTTCACGGTCTCAGCCCAGATTTGTGTTGTAGCTACACATTGTGCAACCATTGTGGTTTATGGCAAGCTGATTTATACATCGTTTAATTATATTTCAATAATCATACATTTCTGCATATTAATTTATTCCTACTATTCATTCAGTCACTATTTCTTACCAGGACTTTCCTTATTTACAACACATTTGGTTGAGTATTGTAGGAGACGACTTTTCGCTGGGAATAGTGAGTAATAAGCTTAGTTTCTGTGGGGTGGGCTGTACATAGGACTAACCACACACTTTACCCATGTAACCAATGGCTAATAAAAAATGATATATGGAACACATGTAACCAGACCTTTGACCCTCCTTAAAATGCCAATATACAACAGTGACAACAATCTATCCTCACTTCTACGGATTAGGTTCATTACAAACCGAAACTTGGAAAACAGGGATGGAGTAGTTTTGCTCTTGAAAAATCAGGACGCGTAGGACCCCTAACCCAGCAACCACTTACCCCAACTTTGAAAATCCCAGTGAAGTTCCAGGTAAAAATCTCCCAGCTGTAAATCAAACACACAACATGAAGAAAGGAACGTATTAAATGTTTATGGAGAGGATGTTACATGGCACAAAAAAAGTATTCGCTGGGTATCTAAACAGGAAACTTTTGGTGGGAGATTCAGTAAGGCACAAGGTGCCGCCTGCAGACATAGGGCCGTATTCAATTTGTGGCGAAAACGGGTTTTAGGTGATAATTTATCGCCTGTTTGAATTATCCCCGTATTCAATTTCAAAGACTTCTCGTAGGTGCGAAGAGTCTGTTAAAAAACGGGGATAACTTTTCACTGTGTTTTACATGGTGAAAAAAACTGCAGAATTGGGGTTTAGGGGTGCAGGCTTAAAAAAAATAAAATAAAAAAAATAGCCTGCACCCTAAGAGAGTCCTCTAAAATTAATCTGTCAAAAAAAAAAAAAAAAAAAGAAAAAGTCCTCAGGACACTCCAAAAAATGTACTTTCATTTTGGTGTAAAAAATAATATGGGGGAACAAACTTCTAAACTAGCGATATTAATTCAGGGGGGGTTCCCAAGTATGCGGCAGGTGTTTTCTTCATTGCGGGTGGCTGCGGCAGGTGCATTTTTTTAAGAATTTTAAAAAATTACTTTAGGGACTTAAAAAAATGCTTGCACCCATTTTCAAGTACCCCAATTTGATGGGACTGGTTATTTTCTCCCAAGAAAAATATTTTAAATGCTATTCTTTACCTCTTCTTCTAAAGCCGCATTTATGCACCTGTCTCGGCTATTTAAAAGCCCTGACTCCCTTCAGCAGGCAAAAACGGGGGGGGGGGGGGGGGGTATTGGTACTCATAGTGATCCCCCATGTCTGGACATCTTTAGGGGGGTGCCAGGGACGTTTCCCAAAAATTCCCTGATTTTTTCGATATTTACCTTTCCGCCGGGTCCCGATTACGCAGCTTCTGGAATTGAATACAGGGCTAAGCGGGTACGCGCCCGATACTTTATCCCCTGCCATACCTCCGATGTGGAACGAAAAGTCCGGACTTTTCGCTCCAAATTCAATACCCCTCATAGCAGGTTATTACAAGAGGAAAACCCATCTCGCTTTCCTAGCACCTCTATAGGGTGTGTGCAAAAACAATGTTTTGTTGCTGGCTAACTGGCGTTAGTGAGCAATCTTCAGACAGAACCTCCCAACGTGCTGAATCTCCTCCTTAGCCTAAGGGTGCAGTAAATAATAGCTGAGGGGCTAATGGCACAGTGAACGTTTGTGATGCACTGGCCTAAAGCAAACCATTATTTGCTAGGTTCAAAAGCATCATCCACACACATAGTGGGGACAGTAATATTTTGGGGTGGACGGATATATATGATTCAGACTATATAGTCACTAGGAACCACTGACGTCACTGAAGCACTTTGAGGGACACATTGAAGACAGACATTTAAAGCTACACTTAAAGTTTACAGTAGCGTAGACTTAAATATAAAGACTCTATAGACATTCTACTGGTAGTATGGGAGAACTATTATTCCTGGCTATGTACTAAGCATTATATAAAAGGTATATGGGACAAGCAGTACGCCCGCTTGGTTACCTCTTTTAAAGCGTTTAGAAGACGAGGTCGCTTTTCCTCCACACTTTCCCTGGATTGTTGTTTCAGCTTTCTCAGCAACGCTGTAACTGAAGTAAAACAGATTAATACTGCACCCAGATAAGCTTTATAGTAATTCATCAACAATTACAGTAATGATCTTCTAGATAGAACTAAAATAACAAGAGATATGGTAAGAACTTACCTTTGTTATCTCTGTTTCTACGAAGTCCATAGGGTCCACAGGGTTGACCTTGGGGTATAGGTTGGGAACCAAATCCGGGCACCACGCAGTTAAAGCTTTTAGCTCCCAGGATGCACTTGGGTCCACTCTCCCTATAACCCCGCCCCCCAGCCAGAGGCACCTCAGATTGTAAGTAGCCAAAGGCCGGAGGAGGAGAGAAAAAGAGAGAGAAAACTGGAACACTCTAGAACCATACTCACAGAAAAGGAGACGGGAAGCCGGTGACCAGTAACACAGCCCATATGAAGCCAGGTGCGTCAGGGCGGGCGCCCTGTGGACCCTATGGACTTCGTAGAAACAGAGATAACAAAGGTAAGTTCTTACCATATCTCTTGTTTTCTACTTCAGGGTCCATAGGGGGTCCACAGGGTTGACCTTGGGGATGTCCCAAAGCAGTTCAACCAAGGGTGGGGACGCTCCTGTGCTGAGAGGAGAATCCGTCGCCAAAAAGGAAGCATCCTGAGAGGCAAAGGAAACCAATGCCTAGAACCTTAAAAAGGTATGGACAGAAGACCACGTGGACACCTAGTAAGGCAAAACAGCCGAGGCGCCACGACGAGCCGCCCACGAGGGTTACACGGCCCGAGAAAAAAACAAGCCTCAACGACAGAAATGCCCACCCATGGGTAGGCCCCTGAGGAAGACATACGAGGCCATCCAGTCAACATTTCATTATAGGCCGGCCATCGTTTCCTGTTAAAACCAGAAACCGCAGACCACCAATAAGGAGTCCGCTTACCATAAGGAACTTGAACGGATCACATAAAGCCAAAGAGGCCGGACCACAGTCCATGAGGCCACAACAGCCGAGAGGACTGGGAACTGAATGGCCATACCATAAGTTCCAGAATAATATGGAACCTAAAAACCACTTTAAGAAGAAACACAGGGCGAGAGCAACTCACACCCTGACATGATGCCCTCCAGAAGAGGGAGCCACATGAGAACGCTCCCCATTCAGACACTCTCCTGGTTGATTTAAACACCCTGAGAGAGAGAGAGAGAGCTTAAACAATAGACCATGTAATGGCTATCACAACCAGCGGTTCCATTGACTGTCCCCGGAGGGAACAAAGAACCACTACTAACTCCCCAGGAGTCCCTAGGGAGGACAAGTGGAGACATAATCCAGAAAACACTCCAAAGGATGAACTGGATATCAGAGCGGAGCAATTCCATATCTTAACCATACCGACAGTGTAGAGATCCGCACTGTCAGGAAGGCCAGGCCAAGGGTGAAACCCAAGCCAGCTGGAAGGAATGCCAGAATATCTGGAAATCCTGGACACCGGAGGATCGTATCGACAGGTACGATACCATAAGAATTATGTATGCCACAGTCCGTGGCAGATCCCAGCAAAGTCTGGCCTATCTGCTCTAAACATCTCAATGAAGACAGAGCCAGGGAAGCCCGAGGACCACAGTAGGGGCGCAGTTAAAGACAAGCGATCCAGATCCAGGGAAAAACAAGGACCCTGAGACAACAGGTCCAGATAGTGAAGCAGTAGGAACGGAGCATCGAGGAGGAGACTCCGAAAATCTTAGTACCAGTGATGTCTGGGACGACCTGGAGCCCCCAGAAGGAAAGCCCCTCCGTCTCGAATTAAACTTCCGAAGACCTCGAGGAAGAAGGGAGACCGGAGGACACAGGTACACAAAGTGGAAGGACCACTTCACTGACAAAGAGTCACTGAAGGTAGCTTCAGTACTCCTAGAGCTGGACTGTAACACCGGTAATGTGTGATCGAGTCAGAAGGCCATGGGGATCAATCCCCTCAGGGAGGCCCCCTCTGCTCACCAGGAGTTGAAACCTCTCTTGGAGAAGAGACTAGTCCCCGGGATGCACGCCGTGACGGCTGAGGAAGCCCGCTTCCCAATGGAGAGCTCCGGGAATAAACACCGCAGAGTTGGCCAGGAGAAGACCCTTGGACTATGTCAGAATGGGTGACATTCCTAACATTGCCACCCAACTACCAGTGTTGCCTAGATGGAAGCCACTGTTGTGACACTGTCGGACTGAACCTATTCAGGTTAACCGTGACAAATGGGTTAGGCCAGAGTGAAAGTCCAAGACAGCTTAAAGTATCAACAAGTTAAGTGGCAGGGCAGAAGCGACAGACGTCCAACTGCCCCGAAATGAATGCGGACCAGACACTGTCTTTAGCAAAGAACACCCTGGACGAGATGGCCATAGCCACCCGGACAGAGACCAACTCGCCTCCGTAGAAAGTATCATGGTTCGAACAGCGATCCGATGGAAAAAACTCGATCCATCTGGAGGGGAGTCAATTATGGCAAGGCCTGGAATGGAACTGAGCACATTCCACCCTACCAAAAGGTAGACACTCTGGTAGACCGCGCATCACAAAGAGTAATGACATATGTCGACTGCGTAGATATCCGCACACTCGAAGTTGAAGAGTGGAGATCTTGTCTTACGCCAGAAAAATTCTCAGATTCTGAGAATCCAGCAGTGCTCCCAGATGAAGAAAACCCTGTGAGGGATGCAGGGAGGACTTTTCTGTGACGAGAAGAAGCCCCGGTTATCCTGACCTGGCGGTAAAGTACCTTGGTGATCCTGCTAAAAGTAGGAGACCGTCCAGAGAAAGGAGCATTCGGATACACTGAACAGGTGAACTGTCAGAAAATCCATAAAGCTGGTAAACCCCGGTGGAGTTGAGGACAGCCCCAAAAGGCAGAGCCCGAAACTTACAAGTGTTGCTGTGGCACAGCAAACCTGAACCCATGCTGATGAGAGGGCTCTGTATGTACCCGTAGGTACGTATCCTGAATACTCGGATATACCATAAAATCCCCAGGTTCCAAACATCGGATGATGGAGCATGGACGATTCCACCTGAGTCAAGGCACCGTTGGAATCTGATTCAGGGATTTGAGACAGAGTATAGGCAAAGGAGGACCAGTCGGTCACCGCCCCAAAAAGAAAGTAGAACAACCAGTCCCTCACTGAGATAGTGAGGTTGGCCGAAATAGCTCTGCTTACCACAAAGACTGTATAGCTTTCTGGGATTGTAAGGCCCTGATCAGTTCTGAAGAAGGGCCCGTGTAACAATGCCTGTGAGGAGGCTGCATGAGCAATGAGAGGCCGTTGAGAATCAGTACCTCACTCTGGAAATTCCCCAGATGTAGACCTGTCCCGTCAGGCTGAGGGTATATCCTCAGGTGTAGAAACAGGGTCGTCCGGAAGTCCAGGACTGCTCGGTACTGGATACGGTGGCCCCCGTGGAGGCCGACAGCCTAGGAAAAAACAGGCCTTTAGGCTGACCCTGAGGACAAAAAGACTTAACAGAGTTAGTCCGAATGTAGTGGGAGTAGCTAAAGACGGTATCTCCCCATTAGTGATACTGCCAATGATGCAACGATCTTGTCAAGGTCAGGACCAAACAAGAACTTCCCCCTGGAAGGAGTGTGCACCTCTGCTTTCCCATAACGCAGCCATAGGGTACTGCGGCGGATACAGACGCCGCCGAAACCCTGAAAGTTAGAAGACCGGCATCCCATGAGGTAATCCCACATATGACCACTGCATATTTTGTGAGCGGCAAAAAGATATTTGAACCTCAGACGTGTTGGAGGGGAAAAACGTCACAAAAGCATCACCATGCGATGGCCATGGTAGGACGGGCAACAGGCCCTGAAAACTTGAGTACATTGATTTCAGGCAAAGTTACCACCTACGGATCCGTAAAATTCGTCCAGGCCGGGATGGGAGGCGTATTAATGCCCGTAACCCGATGATTAACATACAAATCCATCCCAGAAGGGGATTTCCATTACTTGTGAGGACCCTCAGGGAATGGGAAACAGGAGGCCTTTGTGACTCCTCGTATCTGGGGACAGCCAGACTCCCGCTATGAGATCCACCCGCTGGGCAGAAAACGGGAGATGTATGATACTGGTGCAGGATCGACATTCTCTATATCCAGAATGAGCCTGGCTACCAGCCCCAAAGCAGGGATAATAATACTTGAGATCGGCTCCCCCCCATGTGAGAGGGAAAGAGCCGAATATACCATCCAGTTCACGGCAGAGCCACTGGTCAGTAACCACAGGGCGTATATCACGCCAATTAGTATTTCGTATAAAACGACATCCACCAGGGTGGCCGTTGTGGTAATCCCTGCAAGGGGAATGACAGACCGATGTGGTATCGGAGGTAATTCATGTACTGTGAAAAACCCCGGCAGGGAGCGATAGTCTGTGACACAGGGGTAAATTGCAAGAAATTGCGAGATACCCCGAGTTCAAAAGGGCAGTATGGTGAAGTAACTCCCAGCGAGTGACGACAATGGGGCCCGCCCGGCGATCCTCAAAGGAGAGGATCCTGAGAAACAACGCCCTTTAAGGGGGTCGTGCAAGGGGCCCGGCACCAGATGGTGCCGCATACGTAAACCTTTCTGAGTTAAAATCCTCCGCACTAATTCCTGCAGGCTATGACTTGCAGGATAGCAATAATGGGTGCAGTATCGTGTGCAATCTCCTGGTCAGATATATCTGACTATCTTGACGGAAATATTAAGCAGCGCCATACCGGTCCTGACTGACGCTAAGATTAGCTGCAGGAACCCATTATCAGCGTACGCAACTCACAGTTCCATCTAAAATATGGCAACGTGCAGCACGCAACAGTATGTGACAAACCTCACAGATATTAACAAATATATATATGTGAGGTCTCAGAACCACCCCAGGTACACCTGTATTAGGGCAGATAAAGAAAAGGGATAGATATACACTGACAGGTGAGAGAAAAAGCAGACAGTCAGCACTAGCATAAGTCACATACAATGCAGAAAAATATATATACATACATAAGCATGACATATAATTTACTGCACAATGTCGCTACATTCAACTGCCCAGATTCAGTGTCTGGGAAGGCTATAGCGCTGTGTACACTCACCCAAAATGGCCAGGTACGCAGGGGGACTGGGCTCACTGACATCCTAAGAGTTCTGCAGCACCACAGAGAGAAAATGGCCGCTGGAGACCTCAGAAGAAGCGTGGCCCGCGGAGGAAGCAGCTCAGCGACGCCAGACTGTATTATTGAAAGGCGCGCTGAGCTGAGGGGAGGAGCCGCTAGACAGGGAAGGCTTCCTCCCCTGGCTAGCAATTAACCCCCCGGGATGCCGGCTCCCGCTGCCGCTATAATCCCTGGTGGGCTGTGGACACGCGGGGTATGCCTCCATGGAGGGGGAGCCCGCCGCCACCGCTAGCGCCTCCGGTCTGTCCCCAGAGACCGGAGGCATAAGGCTGCATGTACACGCGGGTCACCGCAAGCGGTGACCACGCGACTTACCTGTCCCCGTCGATCCGGCAGCAGCCCAGGGATTCCTCCAGAGCCCGGCTAGTACAGACTCTGGGGTCCCGCTGCGATCCCCAGATCTGTACTGGCGTCGCAGCGCCGGCGGGGTGTAGGAGCGGCAGCTCAGACGTCCATTGGACAGTCTGATGCTGCCGCTCTGAAGAGTAGTAAAAAAATAATAAAATAAAACTCTTTTAAGCTTAGGGGCTGCTAAGCAGCCCCCCTGCAGTAACGGTGACCCGACTCCGGCCGGGCACCAACTTAAACTGAGGTGCCTCTGGCTGGGGGGCGGGGTTATAGGGAGAGTGGACCCAAGTGCATCCTGGGAGCTAAAAGCTTTAACTGCGTGGTGCCCGGATTTGGTTCCCAACCTATACCCCAAGGTCAACCCTGTGGACCCCCTATGGACCCTGAAGTAGAAATAAATATTTTAAATGACTACTGAACTACAGAGGGTTTAAAATGAAATTTGAATACATTAACGACCACCAGATACTAGGTGTTAGTAGAGAATAACAAGATTATTTATGCTGGCACTTACATGAATTTACAGAGGTTACTGCATGGTCACTGTACTATCATCACAGCCAATTACTGAGGGGGAATGGGGTTACTGTACTATCATCACAGCCAGTTACTGAGGGGGAATGGGGTTACTGTACTATCATCAAAGCCAGGTACTGAGGGGGAATGGGGTTACTGCACGGTCACTGTACTATCATCACAGCCAGTTACTGAGGGGGAATGGGGTTACTGCACGGTCACTGTACTATCATCACAGCCAGTTACTGAGGAGGAATGGGGTTACTGCACGGTCACTGTACTATCATCACAGCCAGTTACTGAGGGGGAATGGGGTTACTGCACGGTCACTGTACTATCATCACAGCCAGTTACTGAGGGGGAATGGGGTTACTGCACGGTCACTGTACTATCATCACAGCCAGTTACTGAGGGGGAATGGGGTTACTGCACGGTCACTGTACTATCATCACAGCCAGTTACTGAGGGGGAATGGGGTTACTGCACGGTCACTGTACTATCATCACAGCCAGTTACTGAGGGGGAATGGGGTTACTGCACGGTCACTGTACTATCATCACAGCCAGTTACTGAGGGGGAATGGGTTTACTGCACGGTCACTGTACTATCATCACAGCCAGGTACTGAGGGGGAATGGGGTTACTGCACGGTCACTGTACTATCATCACAGCCAGGTACTGAGGGGGAATGGGGTTACTGCACGGTCACTGTACTATCATCACAGCCAGTTACTGAGGGGGAATGGGGTTACTGCAAGGTCACTGTACTATCATCACAGCCAGTTACTGAGGGGGAATGGGGTTACTGCACGGTCACTGTACTATCATCACAGCCAGTTACTGAGGGGGAATGGGGTTACTGCACGGTCACTATACTATCATCACAGCCAGGTACTGAGGGGGAATGGGGTTACTGCACGGTCACTGTACTATCATCACAGCCAGGTACTGAGGGGGAATGGGGTTACTGCACGGTCACTGTACTATCATCACAGCCAGGTACTGAGGGGGAATGGGGTTAATGCAAGGTCACTGTACTATCATCACAGCCAGTTACTGAGGGGGAATGGGGTTACTGTACTATCATCACAGCAAGTTACTGAGGGGGAATGGGGTTACTACATGGTTACTGTACTATCATCACAGCCAGGTACTGAGGGGGAATGGGGTTAATGCAAGGTCACTGTACTATCATCACAGCCAGTTACTGAGGGGGAATGGGGTTACTGTACTATCATCACAGCAAGTTACTGAGGGGGAATGGGGTTACTACACGGTCACTGTACTATCATCACAGCCAGGTACTGAGGGGGAATGGGGTTACTGCACGGTCACTGTACTATCATCACAGCCAGGTACTGAGGGGGAATGGGGTTACTGCACGGTCACTGTACTATCATCACAGCCAGGTACTGAGGGGGAATGGGGTTACTGCACGGTCACTGTACTATCATCACAGCCAGTTACTGAGGGGGAATGGGGTTACTGCACGGTCACTGTACTATCATCACAGCCAGTTACTGAGGGGGAATGGGGTTACTGTACTATCATCACAGCCAGTTACTGAGGGGGAATGGGGTTACTGCACGGTCACTGTACTATCATCACAGCCAGTTACTGAGGGGGATTGCGGTTACTACATGGCCACTGTACTATCATCACAGCCAGGTACTGAGGGGGAATGGGGTTACTGCACGGTCACTGTACTATCATCACAGCCAGGTACTGAGGGGGAATGGGGTTACTGCACGGTCACTGTACTATCATCACAGCAAGGTACTGAGGGGGAATGGGGTTACTGCACGGTCACTGTACTATCATCTCAGCCAGTTACTGAGGGGGAATGGGGTTACTGCACGGTCACTGTACTATCATCACAGCCAGTTACTGAGGGGGAATGGGGTTACTGCACGGTCACTGTACTATCATCACAGCCAGTTACTGAGGGGGAATGGGGTTACTGCACGGTCACTGTACTATCATCACAGCCAGGTACTGAGGGGGAATGGGGTTACTGCACGGTCACTGTACTATCATCACAGCCAGGTACTGAGGGGGAATGGGGTTACTGCACGGTCACTGTACTATCATCACAGCCAGTTACTGAGGGGGAATGGGGTTACTGCACGGTCACTGTACTATCATCACAGCCAGTTACTGAGGGGGAATGGGGTTACTGCACGGTCACTGTACTATCATCACAGCCAGTTACTGAGGGGGAATGGGGTTACTGCACGGTCACTGTACTATCATCACAGCCAGTTACTGAGGGGGAATGGGGTTACTGCACGGTCACTGTACTATCATCACAGCCAGTTACTGAGGGGGAATGGGGTTACTGCACGGTCACTGTACTATCATCACAGCCAGGTACTGAGGGGGAATGGGGTTACTGCACGGTCACTGTACTATCATCACAGCCAGGTACTGAGGGGGAATGGGGTTACTGCACGGTCACTGTACTATCATCACAGCCAGGTACTGAGGGGGAATGGGGTTACAGCACTATCATCACAGCCAGTTACTGAGGGGGAATGGGGTTACTGCACGGTCACTGTACTATCATCACAGCCAGGTACTGAGGGGGAATGGGGTTACTGTACTATCATCACAGCCAGTTACTGAGGGGGAATGGGGTTACTGCACTATCATCACAGCCAGTTACTGAGGGGGAATGGGGTTACTGCACGGTCACTGTACTATCATCACAGCCAGGTACTGAGGGGGAATGGGGTTACTGCACGGTCACTGTACTATCATCACAGCCAGGTACTGAGGGGGAATGGGGTTACTGCATGGTCACTGTACTATCATCACAGCCAGTTACTGAGGGGGAATGGGGTTACTGCATGGTCACTGTACTATCATCACAGCCAGGTACTGAGGGGGAATGGGGTTACTGCACGGTCACTATACTATCATCACAGCCAGGTACTGAGGGGGAATGGGGTTACAGCACTATCATCACAGCCAGTTACTGAGGGGGAATGGGGTTACTGCACGGTCACTGTACTATCATCACAGCCAGGTACTGAGGGGGAATGGGGTTACTGCACTATCATCACAGCCAGTTACTGAGGGGGAATGGGGTTACTGTACTATCATCACAGCCAGTTACTGAGGGGGAATGGGGTTACTACACGGTCACTGTACTATCATCACAGCCAGGTACTGAGGGGGAATGGGGTTACTGCACGGTCACTGTACTATCATCACAGCCAGGTACTGAGGGGAAATGGGGTTACTGCACTATCATCACAGCCAGTTACTGAGGGGGAATGGGGTTACTGCACGGTCACTGTACTATCATCACAGCCAGGTACTGAGGGGGAATGGGGTTACTGCACGGTCACTGTACTATCATCACAGCCAGTTACTGAGGGGGAATGGGGTTACTGCACGGTCACTGTACTATCATCACAGCCAGTTACTGAGGGGGAATGGGGTTACTGCACGGTCACTGTACTATCATCACAGCCAGGTACTGAGGGGGAATGGGGTTACTGCACGGTCACTGTACTATCATCACAGCCAGGTACTGAGGGGGAATGGGGTTACTGCACGGTCACTGTACTATCATCACAGCCAGGTACTGAGGGGGAATGGGGTTACTGCACGGTCACTGTACTATCATCACAGCCAGTTACTGAGGGGGAATGGGGTTACTGCACGGTCACTGTACTATCATCACAGCCAGTTACTGAGGGGGAATGGGGATACTGCACGGTCACTGTACTATCATCACAGCCAGGTACTGAGGGGGAATGGGGTTACTGCACGGTCACTGTACTATCATCACAGCCAGTTACTGAGGGGGAATGGGGTTACTGCACGGTCACTGTACTATCATCACAGCTAGGTACTGAGGGGGAATGGGGTTACTGCACGGTCACTGTACTATCATCACAGCCAGTTACTGAGGGGGAATGGTGTTACTGCACGGTCACTGTACTATCATCTCAGCCAGTTACTGAGGGGGAATGGGGTTACTGCACGGTCACTGTACTATCATCACAGCCAGTTACTGAGGGGGAATGGGGTTACTGCAAGGTCACTGTACTATCATCACAGCCAGGTACTGAGGGGGAATGGGGTTACTGCACGGTCACTGTACTATCATCACAGCCAGGTACTGAGGGGGAATGGGGTTAATGCAAGGTCACTGTACTATCATCACAGCCAGTTACTGAGGGGGAATGGGGTTACTGCACGGTCACTGTACTATCATCACAGCCAGTTACTGAGGGGGAATGGGGTTACTGCAAGGTCACTGTACTATCATCACAGCCAGTTACTGAGGGGGAATGGGGTTACTGCATGGTCACTGTACTATCATCACAGCCAGTTACTGAGGGGGAATGGGGTTACTGCACGGTCACTGTACTATCATCACAGCCAGGTACTGAGGGGGAATGGGGTTAATGCAAGGTCACTGTACTATCATCACAGCCAGTTACTGAGGGGGAATGGGGTTACTGCACGGTCACTGTACTATCATCACAGCCAGTTACTGAGGGGGAATGGGGTTACTGCAAGGTCACTGTACTATCATCACAGCCAGTTACTGAGGGGGAATGGGGTTACTGCACGGTCACTGTACTATCATCACAGCCAGGTACTGAGGGGGAATGGGGTTACTGCACGGTCACTGTACTATCATCACAGCCAGTTACTGAGGGGGAATGGGGTTACTGCACGGTCACTGTACTATCATCACAGCCAGTTACTGAGGGGGAATGGGGTTACTGTACTATCATCACAGCCAGTTACTGAGGGGGAATGGGGTTACTGCACGGTCACTGTACTATCATCACAGCCAGTTACTGAGGGGGATTGCGGTTACTGCACGGTCACTGTACTATCATCACAGCCAGTTACTGAGGGGGAATGGGGTTACTGCACGGTCACTGTACTATCATCACAGCCAGGTACTGAGGGGGAATGGGGTTACTGCACGGTCACTGTACTATCAACACAGCCAGTTACTGAGGGGGAATGGGGTTACTGCACGGTCAATGTACTATCATCACAGCCAGGTACTGAGGGGGAATGGGGTTACTGCACTATCATCACAGCCAGTTACTGAGGGGGAATGGGGTTACTGCACGGTCACTGTACTATCATCACAGCCAGGTACTGAGGGGGAATGGGGTTACTGCACTATCATCACAGCCAGTTACTGAGGGGGAATGGGGTTACTGTACTATCATCACAGCCAGTTACTGAGGGGGAATGGGGTTACTACACGGTCACTGTACTATCATCACAGCCAGGTACTGAGGGGGAATGGGGTTACTGCACGGTCACTGTACTATCATCACAGCCAGGTACTGAGGGGGAATGGGGTTACTGCACGGTCACTGTACTATCATCACAGCCAGGTACTGAGGGGGAATGGGGTTACTGCACGGTCACTGTACTATCATCACAGCCAGGTACTGAGGGGGAATGGGGTTACTGCACGGTCACTGTACTATCATCACAGCCAGGTACTGAGGGGGAATGGGGTTACTGCACGGTCACTGTACTATCATCACAGCCAGGTACTGAGGGGGAATGGGGTTACTGCACGGTCACTGTACTATCATCACAGCCAGTTACTGAGGGGGAATGGGGTTACTGCACGGTCACTGTACTATCATCACAGCCAGTTACTGAGGGGGAATGGGGTTACTGCACGGTCACTGTACTATCATCACAGCCAGTTACTGAGGGGGAATGGGGTTACTGCACGGTCACTGTACTATCATCACAGCCAGTTACTGAGGGGGAATGGGGTTACTGCACGGTCACTGTACTATCATCACAGCCAGTTACTGAGGGGGAATGGGGTTACTGCACGGTCACTGTACTATCATCACAGCCAGGTACTGAGGGGGAATGGGGTTACTGCACGGTCACTGTACTATCATCACAGCCAGGTACTGAGGGGGAATGGGGTTACTGCACGGTCACTGTACTATCATCACAGCCAGGTACTGAGGGGGAATGGGGTTACAGCACTATCATCACAGCCAGTTACTGAGGGGGAATGGGGTTACTGCACGGTCACTGTACTATCATCACAGCCAGGTACTGAGGGGGAATGGGGTTACTGTACTATCATCACAGCCAGTTACTGAGGGGGAATGGGGTTACTGCACTATCATCACAGCCAGTTACTGAGGGGGAATGGGGTTACTGCACGGTCACTGTACTATCATCACAGCCAGGTACTGAGGGGGAATGGGGTTACTGCACGGTCACTGTACTATCATCACAGCCAGGTACTGAGGGGGAATGGGGTTATTGCATGGTCACTGTACTATCATCACAGCCAGTTACTGAGGGGGAATGGGGTTACTGCATGGTCACTGTACTATCATCACAGCCAGGTACTGAGGGGGAATGGGGTTACTGCACGGTCACTATACTATCATCACAGCCAGGTACTGAGGGGGAATGGGGTTACAGCACTATCATCACAGCCAGTTACTGAGGGGGAATGGGGTTACTGCACGGTCACTGTACTATCATCACAGCCAGGTACTGAGGGGGAATGGGGTTACTGCACTATCATCACAGCCAGTTACTGAGGGGGAATGGGGTTACTGTACTATCATCACAGCCAGTTACTGAGGGGGAATGGGGTTACTACACGGTCACTGTACTATCATCACAGCCAGGTACTGAGGGGGAATGGGGTTACTGCACGGTCACTGTACTATCATCACAGCCAGGTACTGAGGGGGAATGGGGTTACTGCACTATCATCACAGCCAGTTACTGAGGGGGAATGGGGTTACTGCACGGTCACTGTACTATCATCACAGCCAGGTACTGAGGGGGAATGGGGTTACTGCACGGTCACTGTACTATCATCACAGCCAGTTACTGAGGGGGAATGGGGTTACTGCACGGTCACTGTACTATCATCACAGCCAGTTACTGAGGGGGAATGGGGTTACTGCACGGTCACTGTACTATCATCACAGCCAGGTACTGAGGGGGAATGGGGTTACTGCACGGTCACTGTACTATCATCACAGCCAGTTACTGAGGGGGAATGGGGTTACTGCACGGTCACTGTACTATCATCACAGCCAGGTACTGAGGGGGAATGGGGTTACTGCACGGTCACTGTACTATCATCACAGCCAGGTACTGAGGGGGAATGGGGTTACTGCACGGTCACTGTACTATCATCACAGCCAGTTACTGAGGGGGAATGGGGTTACTGCACGGTCACTGTACTATCATCACAGCCAGTTACTGAGGGGGAATGGGGATACTGCACGGTCACTGTACTATCATCACAGCCAGGTACTGAGGGGGAATGGGGTTACTGCACGGTCACTGTACTATCATCACAGCCAGTTACTGAGGGGGAATGGGGTTACTGCACGGTCACTGTACTATCATCACAGCTAGGTACTGAGGGGGAATGGGGTTACTGCACGGTCACTGTACTATCATCACAGCCAGTTACTGAGGGGGAATGGTGTTACTGCACGGTCACTGTACTATCATCTCAGCCAGTTACTGAGGGGGAATGGGGTTACTGCACGGTCACTGTACTATCATCACAGCCAGGTACTGAGGGGGAATGGGGTTACTGCAAGGTCACTGTACTATCATCACAGCCAGTTACTGAGGGGGAATGGGGATACTGCACGGTCACTGTACTATCATCACAGCCAGTTACTGAGGGGGAATGGGGTTACTGCACGGTCACTGTACTATCATCACAGCCAGTTACTGAGGGGGAATGGGGTTACTGCACGGTCACTGTACTATCATCACAGCCAGGTACTGAGGGGGAATGGGGTTACTGCACGGTCACTGTACTATCATCACAGCCAGGTACTGAGGGGGAATGGGGTTACTGCACGG
>JAUIMM010003448.1:0-25506 GCA_031769625.1 Taudactylus pleione
TGTTTTTGTGTGTGTTTTTGTGTGTGTTTTTCTGTGTTTGTGTGTTTGTGTTTTTGTGTGTGTGTTTGTTTTTGTGTGTGTGTGTTTTTGTGTTTGTTTTTGTGTGTGTTTTTGTGTGTTTGTTTTTGTGTGTGTTTGTGTGTGTGTTTGTTTTTGTGTGTGTTTTGGTGTGTTTGTTTTTGTGTGTGTGTTTTTGTGTGTTTTTGTGTGTGTGTTTGTTTTTGTGTGTGTTTTTGTGTGTTTGTTTGCGTGTTTGTTTTTGTGTGTTTGTGTGTGTGTGTTTTTGTGTGTGTGTGTTTGTTGTTCTGTGTGTGTTTTTGTGTGTGTGTTTGTTTTTGTGTGTTTTTGTGTTTGTTTTTGTTTTTGTGTGTGTTTTTGTGTGTGTGTTTGTTTTTGTGTGTGTGTGTTTTTGTGTGTGTGTTTTTTTTTTTGTGTGTGTGTTTTTGTGTGTGTGTTTTGTTTTTGTGTGTGTTTTTGTGTGTGTTTTTCTGTGTTTGTGTGTGTGTGTTTTTGTGTGTGTTTGTTTTTGTGTGTGTGTGTTTTTGTGTGTGTGTTTGTTTTTGCATGTGTTTTTGTGTGTGTTTTTGGGTGTGTTTTTGTGTGTGTTTTTGTGTGTGTGTTTGTTTTTGTGTGTTTTTACATGTGTTTTTGTGTGATTGTGTGTGTGTGTTTTTGTATGTGTGTTTGTTTTTGTGTATTTATGTGTGTGTTTTTGAGTGTTTGTGTGTGTGTTTGTTTTTGTGTGGTTTTTTGTGTGTTTTTGTGTGTGTTTGTTTTTGTGTGTGTTTTTGTGTTTGTTTTTGTGAGTTTGTTTTTGTGTGTGTGTGTTTTGTGTGTGTGTTTGTTTTTGCATGTGTTTTTGTGTGTGTTTTTGGGTGTGTTTTTGGGTGTGTTTTTGTGTGTGTGTTTGTTTTTGTGTGTTTTTGCATGTGTTTTTGTGTGTTTGTGTGTGTGTGTTTTTGTATGTGTGTTTGTTTTTGTGTATTTATGTGTGTGTTTTTGAGTGTTTGTGTGTGTGTTTGTTTTTGTGTGTTTGTGTGTGTGTTTTTGTGTGTGTGTTTGTTTTTGTGTGTTTTTGTGTGTGTTTTTGTGTGTGTTTGTTTTTGTGTTTGTGTTTTTGTGTGCGTGTTTGTTTTGTGTGTTTTTTGTGTTTTTGTGTGTGTTTGTTGTGTGTGTTTTGTGTGTTTGTGTGTGTGTTGTTTTTTGTGTTTTGTGTGTGTTTTTGTTTTTGTGTGTGTTTTTGTGTGTTTTTGTGTGTGTTTTTGTGTGTGTTTGTGTGTGTGTGTTTTTGTGTGTGTTTTTATTTTTGTGTGTTTTTGTGTGTTTTTGTGTGTGTGTTTGTTTTTGTGTGTGTGTGTTTTTGTGTGTGTGTTTGTTTTTGTGTGTGTGTGTGTTTTTGTGTGTGTGTTTGTTTTTGTGTGTGTGTGTTTTTGTGTGTGTGTTTGTTTTTGTGTGTTTTTGTGTTTGTTTTTGTTTTTGTGTGTGTTTTTGTGTGTGTTTGTTTTTGTGTGTGTGTGTTTTTGTGTGTGTGTTTGTTTGTGTGTGTGTGTGTTTTTGTGTGTGTGTTTGTTTTTGTGTGTTTTTGTGTGTTTGTGTGTGTGTTTTTGTGTGTGTGTTTGTTTTTGTGTGTTTTTGTGTGTGTTTTTGTGTGTGTTTGTTTTTGTGTTTGTGTTTTTGTGTGCGTGTTTGTTTTTGTGTGTTTTTTTGTGTTTTTGTGTGTGTTTGTTTTTGTGTGTGTTTGTTTTTGTGTGTGTTTTTGTGTTTGTTTTTGTGTGTGTGTTTGTTTTTGTGTGTTTTTTTGTGTTTTTGTGTGTGTTTTTGTGTGTGTTTTTGTGTGTGTGTTTGTTTTTGTGTGTTTTTTTGTGTGTTTTTGTGTGTGTTTGTTTTTGCATGTGTTTTTGTGTGTGTTTTTGTGTGTGTTTTTGTGTGTGTGTTTGTTTTTGTGTGTTTTTGCATGTGTTTTTGTGTGTTTGTGTGTGTGTGTTTTTGTATGTGTGTTTGTTTTTGTGTATTTATGTGTGTGTTTTTGAGTGTTTGTGTGTGTGTTTGTTTTTGTGTGTTTGTGTGTGTGTTTTTGTGTGTGTGTTTGTTTTTGTGTGTTTTTGTGTGTGTTTTTGTGTGTGTTTGTTTTTGTGTTTGTGTTTTTGTGTGTGTGTTTGTTTTGTGTGTTTTTTTGTGTTTTTGTGTGTGTTTGTTTTTGTGTGTGTTTTTGTGTTTGTTTTTGTGTGTGTGTTTGTTTTTGTGTGTTTTTTTGTGTTTTTGTGTGTGTTTTTTGTGTTTTTTGTGTGTGTTTTTGTGTGTGTTTGTGTGTGTGTGTTTTTGTGTGTGTTTTTATTTTTGTGTGTTTTTGTGTGTGTTTTTGTGTGTGTGTTTGTTTTTGTGTGTGTGTGTTTTTGTGTGTGTTTTTGTTTTTGTGTGTGTTTTTGTGTGTGTTTTTCTGTGTTTGTGTGTGTGTGTTTTTGTGTGTGTGTTTGTTTTTGTGTGTGTGTGTTTTTGTGTTTGTGTTTGTTTTTGTGTGTGTTTTTGTGTGTTTGTTTTTGTGTGTGTTTGTGTGTGTGTTTGTTTTTGTGTGTGATTTGGTGTGTTTGTTTTTGTGTGTGTGTTTTTTTTGTGTTTTTGTGTGTGTGTTTGTTTTTGTGTGTGTTTTTGTGTGTTTGTTTGCGTGTTTGTTTTTGTGTGTTTGTGTGTGTGTGTTTTTGTGTGTGTGTGTTTGTTGTTCTGTGTGTGTTTTTGTGTGTGTGTTTGTTTTTGTGTGTTTTTGTGTTTGTTTTTGTTTTTGTGTGTGTTTTTGTGTGTGTGTTTGTTTTTGTGTGTGTGTGTTTTTGTGTGTGTGTTTGTTTTTGTGTGTGTGTGTTTTTGTGTGTGTGTTTGTTTTTGTGTGTGTGTTTTTGTGTGTGTGTTTTGTTTTTGTGTGTGTTTTTGTGTGTGTTTTTCTGTGTTTGTGTGTGTGTGTTTTTGTGTGTGTTTGTTTTTGTGTTTGTGTTTTTGTGTGTTTTTTGTGTGTTTTTGTGTGTGTTTGTTTTTGCATGTGTTTTTGTGTGTGTTTTTGTGTGTGTTTTTGTGTGTGTGTTTTTGCATGTGTTTTTGTGTGTTTGTGTGTGTGTGATTTTGTATGTGTGTTTGTTTTTGTGTATTTATGTGTGTGTTTTTGAGTGTTTGTGTGTGTGTTTGTTAATGTGTGTGTTTGTGTGTGTTTGTGTGTGTGTTTGTTTTTGTGTGTGTTTTTGTGTGTTTGTGTGTGTGTGTGTGTTTTTGTGTGTGTGTTTGTTTTTGTGTGTTTTTGTGTGTGTTTTTGTTTTTGTGTGTGTTTTTGTGTGTTTTTGTGTGTGGTTTTGTGTGTTTGTGTGTGTTTTTGTGTGTGTGTTTGTTTTTTTGTGTTTTTGTGTGTGTTTTTGTTTTTGTGTGTGTTTTTGTGTGTTTTTGTGTGTGTGTTTTTGTGTGTGTGTTTGTTTTTGTGTATTTTTGTGTGTGTTTTTGTTTTTATGAGTGTGTTTGTGTGTGTGTGTTTGTTTGTGTGTGTGTGTGTGTTTTTGTGTGTGTGTTTGTTTTTGTGTATTTTTGTGTGTGTTTTTGTGTGTTTGTGTGTGTTTGTTTTTGTGTGTGTTTTCGTGTGTGATTGTTTTTGTGTGAGTGTGTTTGTGTGTGTGTGTTTGTTTTTGTGTGTGTGTGTTTTTGTGTGTGTGTTTGTTTTTGTGTATTTATGTGTGTGTTTTTGTGTGTTTGTGTGTGTGATTGTTTTTGTGTGTGTTTGTGTGTGTGTTTGTTTTTGTGTTTGTGTTTTTGTGTGTTTGTTTGTTTTTGTGTGTTTTTTTGTGTGTTTTTGTGCGTTTGTGTGTGTTTGTTTTTGTGTGTGTTTTTGTGTGTTTTTGTGTGTGTTTGTTTTTGTGTGTGTTTTTGTGTTTGTTTTTGTGTGTGTGTTTTTGTGTGTTTTTGTGTGTGTTTTTGTGTGTTTGTTTGCGTTTTTGTTTTTGTGTGTTTTTGTGTGTGTTTTTATTTTTGTGTGTTTTTGTGTGTGTTTGTGTGTGTGTGTGTGTTTTTGTGTGTGTGTTTGTTTTTGTGTGTGTGTTTTTGTGTGTGTGTTTGTTTTTGTGTGTGTGTGTTTTTGTGTGTGTGTTTGTTTTTGTGTGTTTTTGTGTTTGTTTTTGTTTTTGTGTGTGTTTGTTTTTGTGTGTTTTTGTGTGTTTGTTTGTTTTTGTGTGTGTGTTTTTGTGTGTGTGTTTGTTTTTGTGTGTTTTTTTGTGTTTTTGTGTGTGTTTTTGTGTGTGTGTTTGTTTTTGTGTGTTTTTGTGTGTGTTTTTGTGTGTGTTTGTTTTTGTGTTTGTGTTTTTGTGTGCGTGTTTGTTTTTGTGCGTTTTTTTGTGTTTTTGTGTGTGTTTGTTTTTGTTTGTGTTTTTGTGTTTGTTTTTGTGTGTGTGTTTGTTTTTGTGTGTTTTTTTGTGTTTTTGTGTTTGTTTGTTTTTGTGTGTGTTTTTTTGTGTTTTTGTGTGTGTTTTTGTGTGTGTTTTTGTGTGTTTGTGTGTGTGTGTTTTTGAGTGTGTGTTTGTTTTTGTGTGTTTTTGTGTGTGTTTTTGTGTGTGTGTGTGTGTGTGTGTTTGTTTTTGTGTGTGTGTGTGTGTTTTTGTGTGTGTGTGTGTTTTTGTGTGTGTGTTTGTTTTTGTGTGTTTTTGTGTGTTTTTGTGTGTTTGTTTTTGTGTGTGTTTGAGTGTGTTTGTGTGTGTTTGTTTTTGTGTGTTTTTATGTGTGTTTTTGTGTGTTTGTGTGTGTGTTTGTTTTTGCATGTGTTTTTGTGTGTTTGTGTGTGTGTGTTTTTGTGTGTGTGTTTGTTTTTGTGTGTTTTTGTGTGTGTTTTTGTGTGTGTTTGTTTTTGTGTTTGTGTTTTTGTGTGTGTTTTTGTGTGTGTTTTTGGGTGTGTTTTTGTGTGTTTGTTTTTGTGTGTTTTTGTGTGTTTGTGTGTGTGTTTGTTTTTGTGTGTGTTTTTGTGTGTTTGTTTTTGTGTGTGTGTTTTTGTGTGTTTTTGTGTGTGTTTTTGTGTGTGTTTTTGTGTGTGTTTTTGTGTGTTTGTGTGTGTGTGTTTTTGTGTGTGTGTTTGTTTTTGTGTATTTATGTGTGTGTTTTTGAGTGTTTGTGTGTGTGTTTGTTTTTGTGTTTGTTTTTGTGTGTTTTTGTGGGTTTTTGTGTGTGTGTGTTTTTGTGTGTGTTTTTGTGTTTGTTTTTGTGTGGGTGTTTTTGTGTGTGTGTTTTTGTGTGTGTTTTTGTGTGTGTGTTTGTTTTTGTGTGTGTGTGTTTTTGTGTTTGTGTTTGTTTTTGTGTGTGTTTTTGTGTGTTTGTTTTTGTGTGTGTTTGTGTGTGTGTTTGTTTTTGTGTGTGTTTTGGTGTGTTTGTTTTTGTGTGTGTGTGTTTTTGTGTGTTTTTGTGTGTGTGTTTGTTTTTGTGTGTGTTTTTGTGTGTTTGTTTGCGTGTTTGTTTTTGTGTGTTTGTGTGTGTGTGTTTTTGTGTGTGTGTGTTTGTTGTTCTGTGTGTGTTTTTGTGTGTGTGTTTGTTTTTGTGTGTTTTTGTGTTTGTTTTTGTTTTTGTGTGTGTTTTTGTGTGTGTGTTTGTTTTTGTGTGTGTGTGTTTTTGTGTGTGTGTTTGTTTTTGTGTGTGTGTGTTTTTGTGTGTGTGTTTGTTTTTGTGTGTGTGTTTTTGTGTGTGTGTTTTGTTTTTGTGTGTGTTTTTGTGTGTGTTTTTCTGTGTTTGTGTGTGTGTGTTTTTGTGTGTGTTTGTTTTTGTGTGTGTGTGTTTTTGTGTGTGTGTTTGTTTTTGCATGTGTTTTTGTGTGTGTTTTTGGGTGTGTTTTTGTGTGTGTTTTTGTGTGTGTGTTTGTTTTTGTGTGTTTTTGCATGTGTTTTTGTGTGTTTGTGTGTGTGTGTTTTTGTATGTGTGTTTGTTTTTGTGTATTTATGTGTGTGTTTTTGAGTGTTTGTGTGTGTGTTTGTTTTTGTGTGTTTTTTTGTGTGTTTTTGTGTGTGTTTGTTTTTGTGTGTGTTTTTGTGTTTGTTTTTGTGAGTTTGTTTTTGTGTGTGTGTGTTTTTGTGTGTGTTTTTGGGTGTGTTTTTGGGTGTGTTTTTGTGTGTGTTTTTGTGTGTGTGTTTGTTTTTGTGTGTTTTTGCATGTGTTTTTGTGTGTTTGTGTGTGTGTGTTTTTGTATGTGTGTTTGTTTTTGTGTATTTATGTGTGTGTTTTTGAGCGTTTGTGTGTGTGTTTGTTTTTGTGTGTTTGTGTGTGTGTTTTTGTGTGTGTGTTTGTTTTTGTGTGTTTTTGTGTGTGTTTTTGTGTGTGTTTGTTTTTGTGTTTGTGTTTTTGTGTGTGTGTTTGTTTTTGTGTGTTTTTTTGTGTTTTTGTGTGTGTTTGTTTTTGTGTGTGTTTTTGTGTTTGTTTTTGTGTGTGTGTGTTTGTTTTTGTGTGTTTTTTTGTGTTTTTGTGTGTGTTTTTGTTTTTGTGTGTGTTTTTGTGTGTTTTTGTGTGTGTTTTTGTGTGTGTTTGTGTGTGTGTGTTTTTGTGTGTGTTTTTATTTTTGTGTGTTTTTGTGTGTGTTTTTGTGTGTGTGTTTCTTTTTGTGTGTGTGTGTTTTTGTGTTTGTGTTTGTTTTTGTGTGTGTGTGTTTTTGTGTTTGTGTTTGGTGTGTGTTTTTGTGTGTTTGTTTTTGTGTGTGTTTGTGTGTGTTTGTTTTTGTGTGTGTTTTGGTGTGTTTGTTTTTGTGTGTGTGTTTTTGTGTGTTTTTGTGTGTGTTTTTGTGTGTGTTTGTGTGTGTGTGTTTTTGTGTGTGTTTTTATTTTTGTGTGTTTTTGTGTGTGTTTTTGTGTGTGTTTTTCTGTGTTTGTGTGTGTGTGTTTTTGTGTGTGTGTTTGTTTTTGTGTGTGTGTGTTTTTGTGTTTGTGTTTGTTTTTGTGTGTGTTTTTGTGTGTTTGTTTTTGTGTGTGTTTGTGTGTGTGTTTGTTTTTGTGTGTGTTTTGGTGTGTTTGTTTTTGTGTGTGTGTTTTTGTGTGTTTTTGTGTGTGTGTTTGTTTTTGTGTGTGTTTTTGTGTGTTTGTTTGCGTGTTTGTTTTTGTGTGTTTGTGTGTGTGTGTTTTTGTGTGTGTGTGTTTGTTGTTCTGTGTGTGTTTTTGTGTGTGTTTGTTTTTGTGTGTTTTTGTGTTTGTTTTTGTTTTTGTGTGTGTTTTTGTGTGTGTGTTTGTTTTTGTGTGTGTGTGTTTTTGTGTGTGTGTTTGTTTTTGTGTGTGTGTGTTTTTGTGTGTGTGTTTGTTTTTGTGTGTGTTTTTCTGTGTGTTTTTCTGTGTTTGTGTGTGTGTGT
The DNA here is from genome assembly GCA_031769625.1 of Taudactylus pleione. Classification (NCBI taxonomy): domain Eukaryota; kingdom Metazoa; phylum Chordata; class Amphibia; order Anura; family Myobatrachidae; genus Taudactylus; species Taudactylus pleione. The sequence goes on from JAUIMM010003448.1 coordinate 7,331, forward strand.
TTTTGTGTGTGTTTGTTTTTGTGTGTGTGTGTTTTTGTGTGTGTGTTTGTTTTTGCATGTGTTTTTGTGTGTGTTTTTGGGTGTGTTTTTGTGTGTGTTTTTGTGTACGTGTTGGTTTTTGTGTGTTTTTGCATGTGTTTTTGTGTGTTTGTGTGTATGTGTTTTTGTATGTGTGTTTGTTTTTGTGTATTTATGTGTGTGTTTTTGAGTGTTTGTGTGTGTGTTTGTTTTTGTGTGTTTTTTTGTGTGTTTTTGTGTGTGTTTGTTTTTGTGTGTGTTTTTGTGTTTGTTTTTGTGAGTTTGTTTTTGTGTGTGTGTGTTTTTGTGTGTGTGTTTGTTTTTGCATGTGTTTTTGTGTGTGTTTTTGGGTGTGTTTTTGGGTGTTTTTGTGTGTGTTTTTGTGTGTGTGTTTGTTTTTGTGTGTTTTTGCATGTGTTTTTGTGTGTTTGTGTGTGTGTGTTTTTGTATGTGTGTTTGTTTTTGTGTATTTATGTGTGTGTGTTTGAGTGTTTGTGTGTGTGTTTGTTTTTGTGTGTTTGTGTGTGTGTTTTTGTGTGTGTGTTTGTTTTTGTGTGTTTTTGTGTGTGTTTTTGTGTGTGTTTGTTTTTGTGTGTTTTTGTGTTTGTTTTTGTTTTTGTGTGTGTTTTTGTGTGTGTGTTTGTTTTTGTGTGTGTGTGTTTTTGTGTGTGTGTTTGTTTTTGTGTGTGTGTTTTTGTGTGTGTGTTTTGTTTTTGTGTGTGTTTTTGTGTGTGTTTTTCTGTGTTTGTGTGTGTGTGTTTTTGTGTGTGTTTGTTTTTGTGTTTGTGTTTTTGTGTGTGTGTTTGTTTTTGTGTGTTTTTTTGTGTGTTTTTGTGTGTGTTTGTTTTTGTGTGTGTTTTTGTGTTTGTTTTTGTGAGTTTGTTTTTGTGTGTGTGTGTGTTTTTGTGTGTGTGTTTGTTTTTGCATGTGTTTTTGTGTGTGTTTTTGGGTGTGTTTTTGTGTGTGTTTTTCTGTGTGTGTTTGTTTTTGTGTGTTTTTGCATGTGTTTTTGTGTGTTTGTGTGAGTGTGTTTTTGTATGTGTGTTTATTTTTGTGTATTTATGTGTGTGTTTTTGAGTGTTTGTGTGTGTGTTTGTTTTTGTGTGGTTTTTTGTGTGTTTTTGTGTGTGTTTGTTTTTGTGTGTGTTTTTGTGTTTGTTTTTGTGAGTTTGTTTTTGTGTGTGTGTGTTTTTGTGTGTGTGTTTGTTTTTGCATGTGTTTTTGTGTGTGTTTTTGGGTGTGTTTTTGGGTGTGTTTTTGTGTGTGTTTTTGTGTGTGTATTTGTTTTTGTGTGTTTTTGCATGTGTTTTTGTGTGTTTGTGTGTGTGTGTTTTTGTATGTGTGTTTGTTTTTGTGTATTTATGTGTGTGTTTTTGAGTGTTTGTGTGTGTGTTTGTTTTTGTGTGTTTGTGTGTGTGTTTTTGTGTGTGTGTTTGTTTTTGTGTGTTTTTGTGTGTGTTTTTGTGTGTGTTTGTTTTTGTGTTTGTGTTTTTGTGTGCGTGTTTGTTTTTGTGTGTTTTTTGTGTTTTTGTGTGTGTTTGTTTTTGTGTGTGTTTTTGTGTTTGTTTTGTGTGTGTGTTGTTTTTTGTGTTTTTGTGTGTGTTTTTGTTTTTGTGTGTGTTTTTGTGTGTTTTTGTGTGTGTTTTTTTGTGTGTTTTTGTGTGTGTGTTTTTGTGTGTGTTTTTATTTTTGTGTGTTTTTGTGTGTTTTTGTGTGTGTGTTTGTTTTTGTGTGTGTGTGTTTTTGTGTGTGTGTTTGTTTTTGTGTGTGTGTGTGTTTTTGTGTGTGTGTTTGTTTTTGTGTGTGTGTGTTTTTGTGTGTGTGTTTGTTTTTGTGTGTTTTTGTGTTTGTTTTTGTGTGTGTGTGTTTTTGTGTGTGTTTGTTTTTGTGTGTGTGTGTTTTTGTGTGTGTGTTTGTTTGTGTGTGTGTGTGTTTTTGTGTGTGTGTTTGTTTTTGTGTGTTTTTGTGTGTTTGTGTGTGTGTTTTTGTGTGTGTGTTTGTTTTTGTGTGTTTTTGTGTGTGTTTTTTGTGTGTGTTTGTTTTTGTGTTTGTGTTTTTGTGTGCGTGTTTGTTTTTGTGTGTTTTTTTGTGTTTTTGTGTGTGTTTGTTTTTGTGTGTGTTTGTTTTTGTGTGTGTTTTTGTGTTTGTTTTTGTGTGTGTGTTTGTTTTTGTGTGTTTTTTTGTGTTTTTGTGTGTGTGTGTGTTTTTTGTGTTTGTGTTTTTTGTGTGTGTGTTTGTTTTTGTGTGTTTTTTTGTGTTTTTGTGTGTGTTTTTGTGTGTGTTTTTGTGTGTGTTTTTGTGTGTGTGTGTGTGTTTTTGTGTGTGTGTGTGTTTTTGTGTGTGTGTTTGTTTTTGTGTGTTTTGTTTTGTGTGTGTTTTTGTGTGTGTTTGGTGTTTTTGTGTGTGTTTGAGTGTGTTTGTGTGTGTTTGTTTTTGTGTGTTTGTGTGTGTTTTTGTGTGTTTGTGTGTGTGTTTTTGTGTGTGTGTTTGTTTTTGTGTGTTTTTTGTGTTTTGTGTGTGTTTGTTTTTGTGTGTTTTTGTGTGTGTGTTTGTTTTTGTGTGTGTTTTTGTGTGTTGTTTGCGGTTTGTTTTGTGTGTTTGTGTGTGTGTTTTTGTGTGTGTTTGTGTGTGTGTGTTTTGTGTGTGTGTGTTTTTTGTGTGTGTGTTTGTTTTTGTGTGTGTGTGTTTTGTGTGTGTGTTTGTTTTTGTGTGTGTTTTTCTGTGTGTTTTTCTGTGTTTGTGTGTGTGTGTTTTTGTGTGTGTTTGTTTTTGTGTGTGTGTGTTTTTGTGTGTGTGTTTGTTTTTGCATGTGTTTTTGTGTGTGTTTTTGGGTGTGTTTTTGTGTGTGTTTTGTGTGTACGTGTTGGTTTTTGTGTGTTTTTGCATGTGTTTTTGTGTGTTTGTGTGTATGTGTTTTTGTATGTGTGTTTGTTTTTGTGTATTTATGTGTGTGTTTTTGAGTGTTTGTGTGTGTGTTTGTTTTTGTGTGTTTTTTTGTGTGTTTTTGTGTGTGTTTGTTTTTGTGTGTGTTTTTGTGTTTGTTTTTGTGAGTTTGTTTTTGTGTGTGTGTGTTTTTGTGTGTGTGTTTGTTTTTGCATGTGTTTTTGTGTGTGTTTTTGGGTGTGTTTTTTGGGTGTTTTGTGTGTGTGTTTTTGTGTGATGTGTTTTGTTTTTGTGTGTTTTTGCATGTGTTTTTGTGTGTTTGTGTGTGTGTGTTTTTGTATGTGTGTTTTGTTTTTGTGTATTTATGTGTGTGTGTTTGAGTGTTTGTGTGTGTGTTTGTTTTTGTGTGTTTGTGTGTGTGTTTTTGTGTGTGTGTTTGTTTTTGTGTGTTTTTGTGTGTGTTTTTGTGTGTGTTTGTTTTTGTGTGTGTGTTTTTGTGTGTGTGTTTGTTTTTGTGTGTGTTTTTTGTGTGTGTTTTTCTGTGTTTGTGTGTGTGTGTTTTTGTGTGTGTTTGTTTTTTTGTTTGTGTTTTTGTGTGTGTGTTTGTTTTTGTGTGTTTTTTTGTGTGTTTTTGTGTGTGTTTGTTTTTGTGTGTGTTTTTGTGTTTGTTTTTTGTGAGTTTGTTTTTGTGTGTGTGTGTGTTTTTGTGTGTGTGTTTGTTTTTGCATGTGTTTTTGTGTGTGTTTTTGGGTGTGTTTTTGTGTGTGTTTTTCTGTGTGTGTTTGTGTTTGTTTGTGTGTGTGTGTTTTTGCATGTGTTTTTTGTGTGTTTGTGTGAGTGTGTTTTTGTATGTGTGTTTATTTTTGTGTATTTATGTGTGTGTTTTTGAGTGTATGTGTGTGTGTTTGTTTTTGTGTGGTTTTTTTGTGTGTTTTTGTGTGTGTTTGTTTTTGAGTGTGTTTTTGTGTTTGTTTTTGTGAGTTTTTGTTTTTGTGTGTGTGTGTGTTAATTGTGTGTGTGTTTGTTTTTGATGTGTTTTTGTAGTGTGTATTTGGTGTGTATTTGAGGTGTGTTTTGTGTGTGTTTTTGTGTGTGTGTTTGTTTTTGTGTGTTTTTGATGTGTTTTTGCTGTGTTTGTGTGTGTGTGTTTTAGTATGTGTGTTTGTTTTTGTGTATTTTGTGTGTGTTTTGAGTGTTTGTGTGTGTGTTTGTTTTTGTGTGTTTGTGTGTGTGTTTTTGTGTGTGTGTTTGTTTTTGTGTGTTTTTGTGTGTGTTTTTGTGGTGTTTTTGTGTGTGTGTTTGTTTTTGTGTGTTTTTTGTGTTTTTGTGTGTGTTTGTTTTTGTGTGTGTTTTTGTGTTTGTTTTTGTGTGTGTGTTGTTTTTTGTGTTTTTGTGTGTGTTTTTGTTTTTGTGTGTGTTTTTGTGTGTTTTTGTGTGTGTTTTTTTGTGTGTTTTTGTGTGTGTGTTTTTGTGTGTGTTTTTATTTTTGTGTGTTTTTGTGTGTTTTTGTGTGTGTGTTTGTTTTTGTGTGTGTGTGTTTTTGTGTGTGTGTTTGTTTTTGTGTGTGTGTGTGTTTTTGTGTGTGTGTTTGTTTTTTTGTGTGTGTGTGTTTTTGTGTGTGTGTTTGTTTTTGTGTGTTTTTGTGTTTGTTTTTGTGTGTGTGTGTTTTTGTGTGTGTTTGTTTTTGTGTGTGTGTGTTTTTGTGTGTGTGTTTGTTTGTGTGTGTGTGTGTTTTTGTGTGTGTGTTTGTTTTTGTGTGTTTTTGTGTGTTTGTGTGTGTGTTTTTGTGTGTGTGTTTGTTTTTGTGTGTTTTTGTGTGTGTTTTTGTGTGTGTTTGTTTTTGTGTTTGTGTTTTTGTGTGCGTGTTTGTTTTTGTGTGTTTTTTTGTGTTTTTGTGTGTGTTTGTTTTTGTGTGTGTTTGTTTTTGTGTGTGTTTTTGTGTTTGTTTTTGTGTGTGTGTTTGTTTTTGTGTGTTTTTTTGTGTTTTTGTGTGTGTTTTTGTGTGTGTTTTTGTGTGTGTTTTTGTGTGTGTGTGTGTGTTTTTGTGTGTGTGTGTGTTTTTGTGTGTGTGTTTGTTTTTGTGTGTTTTTGTGTGTTTTGTGTGTTTGTTTTTGTGTGTGTTTGAGTGTGTTTGTGTGTGTTTGTTTTTGTGTGTTTTTGTGTGTTTTTGTGTGTTTGTGTGTGTGTTTTTGTGTGTGTGTTTGTTTTTGTGTGTTTTTTGTGTTTTTGTGTGTGTTTGTTTTTGTGTGTGTTTGTTTTTGTGTGTGTTTTTGTGTTTGTTTTTGTGTGTGTGTTTGTTTTTGTGTGTTTTTTTGTGTTTTTGTGTGTGTTTTTGTGTGTTTTTGTGTGTGTTTTTGTGTGTGTTTTTGTGTTTGTGTGTGTGTGTGTTTTTGAGTGTGTGTTTGTTTTTGTGTGTTTTTGTGTGTGTTTTTGTGTGTGTGTGTGTTTGTTTTTGTGTGTGTGTGTATTTTTGTGTGTGTGTGTGTTTTTGTGTGTGTGTTTGTTTTTGTGTGTTTTTGTGTGTTTTTGTGTGTTTGTTTTTGTGTGTGTTTGAGTGTGTTTGTGTGTGTTTGTTTTTGTGTGTTTTATGTGTGTTTTTGTGTGTTTGTGTGTGTGTTTGTTTTTGCATGTATTTTTGAGTGTTTGTGTGTGTGTGTTTTTGTGTGTGTGTTTGTTTTTGTGTGTTTTTGTGTGTGTTTTTGTGTGTGTTTGTTTTTGTGTTTGTGTTTTTGTGTGTGTTTTGGGGTGTGTTTTTGGGTGTGTTTTTGTGTGTTTGTTTTTGTGTGTTTTTGTGTGTTTGTTTTTGTGTGTGTGTTTTTGTGTGTTTTTGTGTGTGTTTTTGTGTGTGTTTTTGTGTGTTTTTGTGTGTGTTTTTGTGTGTTTTTTTGTGTGTTTGTGTGTGTGTGTTTTTGTGTGTGTGTTTGTTTTTGTGTGTTTTTGTGTGTGTTTTTGTGTGTTTTTGTGTGTGTTTTTGTGTGTTTTTTTGTGTGTTTGTGTGTGTGTGTTTTTGTGTGTGTGTTTGTTTTTGTGTATTTATGTGTGTGTTTTTGAGTGTTTGTGTGTGTGTTTGTTTTTGTGTTTGTTTTTGTGTGTTTTTGTGGGTTTTTGTGTGTGTGTGTTTTTGTGTGTGTTTTTGTGTTTGTTTTTGTGTGGGTGTTTTTGTGTGTGTGTTTTTGTGTGTGTTTTTGTGTGTGTGTTTGTTTTTGTGTGTGTGTGTTTTTGTGTTTGTGTTTGTTTTTGTGTGTGTTTTTGTGTGTTTGTTTTTGTGTGTGTTTGTGTGTGTGTTTGTTTTTGTGTGTGTTTTGGTGTGTTTGTTTTTGTGTGTGTGTGTTTTTGTGTGTTTTTGTGTGTGTGTTTGTTTTTGTGTGTGTTTTTGTGTGTTTGTTTGCGTGTTTGTTTTTGTGTGTTTGTGTGTGTGTGTTTTTGTGTGTGTGTGTTTGTTGTTCTGTGTGTGTTTTTGTGTGTGTGTTTGTTTTTGTGTGTTTTTGTGTTTGTTTTTGTTTTTGTGTGTGTTTTTGTGTGTGTGTTTGTTTTTGTGTGTGTGTGTTTTTGTGTGTGTGTTTGTTTTTGTGTGTGTGTGTTTTTGTGTGTGTGTTTGTTTTTGTGTGTGTGTTTTTGTGTGTGTGTTTTGTTTTTGTGTGTGTTTTTGTGTGTGTTTTTCTGTGTTTGTGTGTGTGTGTTTTTGTGTGTGTTTGTTTTTGTGTGTGTGTGTTTTTGTGTGTGTGTTTGTTTTTGCATGTGTTTTTGTGTGTGTTTTTGGGTGTGTTTTTGTGTGTGTTTTTGTGTGTGTGTTTGTTTTTGTGTGTTTTTGCATGTGTTTTTGTGTGTTTGTGTGTGTGTGTTTTTGTATGTGTGTTTGTTTTTGTGTATTTATGTGTGTGTTTTTGAGTGTTTGTGTGTGTGTTTGTTTTTGTGTGTTTTTTTGTGTGTTTTTGTGTGTGTTTGTTTTTGTGTGTGTTTTTGTGTTTGTTTTTGTGAGTTTGTTTTTGTGTGTGTGTGTTTTTGTGTGTGTTTTTGGGTGTGTTTTTGGGTGTGTTTTTGTGTGTGTTTTTGTGTGTGTGTTTGTTTTTGTGTGTTTTTGCATGTGTTTTTGTGTGTTTGTGTGTGTGTGTTTTTGTATGTGTGTTTGTTTTTGTGTATTTATGTGTGTGTTTTTGAGCGTTTGTGTGTGTGTTTGTTTTTGTGTGTTTGTGTGTGTGTTTTTGTGTGTGTGTTTGTTTTTGTGTGTTTTTGTGTGTGTTTTTGTGTGTGTTTGTTTTTGTGTTTGTGTTTTTGTGTGTGTGTTTGTTTTTGTGTGTTTTTTTTGTGTTTTTGTGTGTGTTTGTTTTTGTGTGTGTTTTTGTGTTTGTTTTTGTGTGTGTGTGTTTGTTTTTGTGTGTGTTTTTGTTTTTGTGTGTGTTTTTGTGTGTTTTTGTGTGTGTTTTTGTGTGTGTTTGTGTGTGTGTGTTTTTGTGTGTGTTTTTATTTTTGTGTGTTTTTGTGTGTGTTTTTGTGTGTGTGTTTCTTTTTGTGTGTGTGTGTTTTTGTGTTTGTGTTTGTTTTTGTGTGTGTGTGTTTTTGTGTTTGTGTTTGGTGTGTGTTTTTGTGTGTTTGTTTTTGTGTGTGTTTGTGTGTGTTTGTTTTTGTGTGTGTTTTGGTGTGTTTGTTTTTGTGTGTGTGTTTTTGTGTGTTTTTGTGTGTGTTTTTGTGTGTGTTTGTGTGTGTGTGTTTTTGTGTGTGTTTTTATTTTTGTGTGTTTTTGTGTGTGTTTTTGTGTGTGTTTTTCTGTGTTTGTGTGTGTGTGTTTTTGTGTGTGTGTTTGTTTTTGTGTGTGTGTGTTTTTGTGTTTGTGTTTGTTTTTGTGTGTGTTTTTGTGTGTTTGTTTTTGTGTGTGTTTGTGTGTGTGTTTGTTTTTGTGTGTGTTTTGGTGTGTTTGTTTTTGTGTGTGTGTTTTTGTGTGTTTTTGTGTGTGTGTTTGTTTTTGTGTGTGTTTTTGTGTGTTTGTTTGCGTGTTTGTTTTTGTGTGTTTGTGTGTGTGTGTTTTTGTGTGTGTGTGTTTGTTGTTCTGTGTGTGTTTTTGTGTGTGTTTGTTTTTGTGTGTTTTTGTGTTTGTTTTTGTTTTTGTGTGTGTTTTTGTGTGTGTGTTTGTTTTTGTGTGTGTGTGTTTTTGTGTGTGTGTTTGTTTTTGTGTGTGTGTGTTTTTGTGTGTGTGTTTGTTTTTGTGTGTGTTTTTCTGTGTGTTTTTCTGTGTTTGTGTGTGTGTGTTTTTGTGTGTGTTTGTTTTTGTGTGTGTGTGTTTTTGTGTGTGTGTTTGTTTTTGCATGTGTTTTTGTGTGTGTTTTTGGGTATGTTTTTGTGTGTGTTTTTGTGTACGTGTTGGTTTTTGTGTGTTTTTGCATGTGTTTTTGTGTGTTTGTGTGTATGTGTTTTTGTATGTGTGTTTGTTTTTGTGTATTTATGTGTGTGTTTTTGAGTGTTTGTGTGTGTGTTTGTTTTTGTGTGTTTTTTTGTGTGTTTTTGTGTGTGTTTGTTTTTGTGTGTGTTTTTGTGTTTGTTTTTGTGAGTTTGTTTTTGTGTGTGTGTGTTTTTGTGTGTGTGTTTGTTTTTGCATGTGTTTTTGTGTGTGTTTTTGGGTGTGTTTTTGGGTGTTTTTGTGTGTGTTTTTGTGTGTGTGTTTGTTTTTGTGTGTTTTTGCATGTGTTTTTGTGTGTTTGTGTGTGTGTGTTTTTGTATGTGTGTTTGTTTTTGTGTATTTATGTGTGTGTGTTTGAGTGTTTGTGTGTGTGTTTGTTTTTGTGTGTTTGTGTGTGTGTTTTTGTGTGTGTGTTTGTTTTTGTGTGTTTTTGTGTGTGTTTTTGTGTGTGTTTGTTTTTGTGTGTTTTTGTGTTTGTTTTTGTTTTTGTGTGTGTTTTTGTGTGTGTGTTTGTTTTTGTGTGTGTGTGTTTTTGTGTGTGTGTTTGTTTTTGTGTGTGTGTTTTTGTGTGTGTGTTTTGTTTTTGTGTGTGTTTTTGTGTGTGTTTTTCTGTGTTTGTGTGTGTGTGTTTTTGTGTGTGTTTGTTTTTGTGTTTGTGTTTTTGTGTGTGTGTTTGTTTTTGTGTGTTTTTTTGTGTGTTTTTGTGTGTGTTTGTTTTTGTGTGTGTTTTTGTGTTTGTTTTTGTGAGTTTGTTTTTGTGTGTGTGTGTGTTTTTGTGTGTGTGTTTGTTTTTGCATGTGTTTTTGTGTGTGTTTTTGGGTGTGTTTTTGTGTGTGTTTTTCTGTGTGTGTTTGTTTTTGTGTGTTTTTGCATGTGTTTTTGTGTGTTTGTGTGAGTGTGTTTTTGTATGTGTGTTTATTTTTGTGTATTTATGTGTGTGTTTTTGAGTGTTTGTGTGTGTGTTTGTTTTTGTGTGGTTTTTTGTGTGTTTTTGTGTGTGTTTGTTTTTGTGTGTGTTTTTGTGTTTGTTTTTGTGAGTTTGTTTTTGTGTGTGTGTGTTTTTGTGTGTGTGTTTGTTTTTGCATGTGTTTTTGTGTGTGTTTTTGGGTGTGTTTTTGGGTGTGTTTTTGTGTGTGTTTTTGTGTGTGTATTTGTTTTTGTGTGTTTTTGCATGTGTTTTTGTGTGTTTGTGTGTGTGTGTTTTTGTATGTGTGTTTGTTTTTGTGTATTTATGTGTGTGTTTTTGAGTGTTTGTGTGTGTGTTTGTTTTTGTGTGTTTGTGTGTGTGTTTTTGTGTGTGTGTTTGTTTTTGTGTGTTTTTGTGTGTGTTTTTGTGTGTGTTTGTTTTTGTGTTTGTGTTTTTGTGTGCGTGTTTGTTTTTGTGTGTGTGTGTGTTTTTGTGTGTGTGTTTGTTTTTGTGTGTGTGTGTTTTTGTGTGTGTGTTTGTTTTTGTGTGTTTTTGTGTTTGTTTTTGTGTGTGTGTGTTTTTGTGTGTGTTTGTTTTTGTGTGTGTGTGTTTTTGTGTGTGTGTTTGTTTGTGTGTGTGTGTGTTTTTGTGTGTGTGTTTGTTTTTGTGTGTTTTTGTGTGTTTGTGTGTGTGTTTTTGTGTGTGTGTTTGTTTTTGTGTGTTTTTGTGTGTGTTTTTGTGTGTGTTTGTTTTTGTGTTTGTGTTTTTGTGTGCGTGTTTGTTTTTGTGTGTTTTTTTGTGTTTTTGTGTGTGTTTGTTTTTGTGTGTGTTTGTTTTTGTGTGTGTTTTTGTGTTTGTTTTTGTGTGTGTGTTTGTTTTTGTGTGTTTTTTTGTGTTTTTGTGTGTGTTTTTGTGTGTGTTTTTGTGTGTGTTTTTGTGTGTGTGTGTGTGTTTTTGTGTGTGTGTGTGTTTTTGTGTGTGTGTTTGTTTTTGTGTGTTTTTGTGTGTTTTGTGTGTTTGTTTTTGTGTGTGTTTGAGTGTGTTTGTGTGTGTTTGTTTTTGTGTGTTTTTGTGTGTTTTTGTGTGTTTGTGTGTGTGTTTTTGTGTGTGTGTTTGTTTTTGTGTGTTTTTTGTGTTTTTGTGTGTGTTTGTTTTTGTGTGTTTTTGTGTGTGTGTTTGTTTTTGTGTGTGTTTTTGTGTGTTTGTTTGCGTGTTTGTTTTTGTGTGTTTGTGTGTGTGTGTTTTTGTGTGTGTGTGTTTGTTGTTCTGTGTGTGTTTTTGTGTGTGTTTGTTTTTGTGTGTTTTTGTGTTTGTTTTTGTTTTTGTGTGTGTTTTTGTGTGTGTGTTTGTTTTTGTGTGTGTGTTTTTTGTGTGTGTTTTTTTTTTTGTGTGTGTGTGTTTTTGTGTGTGTGTTTGTTTTTGTGTGTGTTTTTCTGTGTGTTTTTCTGTGTTTGTGTGTGTGTGTTTTTGTGTGTGTTTGTTTTTGTGTGTGTGTGTTTTTGTGTGTGTGTTTGTTTTTGCTTGTGTTTTTGTGTGTGTTTTTGGGTGTGTTTTTGTGTGTGTTTTTGTGTACGTGTTGGTTTTTGTGTGTTTTTGCATGTGTTTTTGTGTGTTTGTGTGTATGTGTTTTTGTATGTGTGTTTGTTTTTGTGTATTTATGTGTGTGTTTTTGAGTGTTTGTGTGTGTGTTTGTTTTTGTGTGTTTTTTTGTGTGTTTTTGTGTGTGTTTGTTTTTGTGTGTGTTTTTGTGTTTGTTTTTGTGAGTTTGTTTTTGTGTGTGTGTGTTTTTGTGTGTGTGTTTGTTTTTGCATGTGTTTTTGTGTGTGTTTTTGGGTGTGTTTTTGGGTGTTTTTGTGTGTGTTTTTGTGTGTGTGTTTGTTTTTGTGTGTTTTTGCATGTGTTTTTGTGTGTTTGTGTGTGTGTGTTTTTGTATGTGTGTTTGTTTTTGTGTATTTATGTGTGTGTGTTTGAGTGTTTGTGTGTGTGTTTGTTTTTGTGTGTTTGTGTGTGTGTTTTTGTGTGTGTGTTTGTTTTTGTGTGTTTTTGTGTGTGTTTTTGTGTGTGTTTGTTTTTGTGTGTGTGTTTTTGTGTGTGTGTTTTGTTTTTGTGTGTGTTTTTGTGTGTGTTTTTCTGTGTTTGTGTGTGTGTGTTTTTGTGTGTGTTTGTTTTTGTGTTTGTGTTTTTGTGTGTGTGTTTGTTTTTGTGTGTTTTTTTGTGTGTTTTTGTGTGTGTTTGTTTTTGTGTGTGTTTTTGTGTTTGTTTTTGTGAGTTTGTTTTTGTGTGTGTGTGTGTTTTTGTGTGTGTGTTTGTTTTTGCATGTGTTTTTGTGTGTGTTTTTGGGTGTGTTTTTGTGTGTGTTTTTCTGTGTGTGTTTGTTTTTGTGTGTTTTTGCATGTGTTTTTGTGTGTTTGTGTGAGTGTGTTTTTGTATGTGTGTTTATTTTTGTGTATTTATGTGTGTGTTTTTGAGTGTTTGTGTGTGTGTTTGTTTTTGTGTGGTTTTTTGTGTGTTTTTGTGTGTGTTTGTTTTTGTGTGTGTTTTTGTGTTTGTTTTTGTGAGTTTGTTTTTGTGTGTGTGTGTTTTTGTGTGTGTGTTTGTTTTTGCATGTGTTTTTGTGTGTGTTTTTGGGTGTGTTTTTGGGTGTGTTTTTGTGTGTGTTTTTGTGTGTGTGTTTGTTTTTGTGTGTTTTTGCATGTGTTTTTGTGTGTTTGTGTGTGTGTGTTTTTGTATGTGTGTTTGTTTTTGTGTATTTATGTGTGTGTTTTTGAGTGTTTGTGTGTGTGTTTGTTTTTGTGTGTTTGTGTGTGTGTTTTTGTGTGTGTGTTTGTTTTTGTGTGTTTTTGTGTGTGTTTTTGTGTGTGTTTGTTTTTGTGTTTGTGTTTTTGTGTGCGTGTTTGTTTTTGTGTGTTTTTTGTGTTTTTGTGTGTGTTTGTTTTTGTGTGTGTTTTTGTGTTTGTTTTTGTGTGTGTGTTGTTTTTTGTGTTTTTGTGTGTGTTTTTGTTTTTGTGTGTGTTTTTGTGTGTTTTTGTGTGTGTTTTTTTGTGTGTTTTTGTGTGTGTGTTTTTGTGTGTGTTTTTATTTTTGTGTGTTTTTGTGTGTTTTTGTGTGTGTGTTTGTTTTTGTGTGTGTGTGTTTTTGTGTGTGTGTTTGTTTTTGTGTGTGTGTGTGTTTTTGTGTGTGTGTTTGTTTTTGTGTGTGTGTGTTTTTGTGTGTGTGTTTGTTTTTGTGTGTTTTTGTGTTTGTTTTTGTGTGTGTGTGTTTTTGTGTGTGTTTGTTTTTGTGTGTGTGTGTTTTTGTGTGTGTGTTTGTTTGTGTGTGTGTGTGTTTTTGTGTGTGTGTTTGTTTTTGTGTGTTTTTGTGTGTTTGTGTGTGTGTTTTTGTGTGTGTGTTTGTTTTTGTGTGTTTTTGTGTGTGTTTTTGTGTGTGTTTGTTTTTGTGTTTGTGTTTTTGTGTGCGTGTTTGTTTTTGTGTGTTTTTTTGTGTTTTTGTGTGTGTTTGTTTTTGTGTGTGTTTGTTTTTGTGTGTGTTTTTGTGTTTGTTTTTGTGTGTGTGTTTGTTTTTGTGTGTTTTTTTGTGTTTTTGTGTGTGTTTTTGTGTGTGTTTTTGTGTGTGTTTTTGTGTGTGTGTGTGTGTTTTTGTGTGTGTGTGTGTTTTTGTGTGTGTGTTTGTTTTTGTGTGTTTTTGTGTGTTTTGTGTGTTTGTTTTTGTGTGTGTTTGAGTGTGTTTGTGTGTGTTTGTTTTTGTGTGTTTTTGTGTGTTTTTGTGTGTTTGTGTGTGTGTTTTTGTGTGTGTGTTTGTTTTTGTGTGTTTTTTGTGTTTTTGTGTGTGTTTGTTTTTGTGTGTGTTTGTTTTTGTGTGTGTTTTTGTGTTTGTTTTTGTGTGTGTGTTTGTTTTTGTGTGTTTTTTTGTGTTTTTGTGTGTGTTTTTGTGTGTTTTTGTGTGTGTTTTTGTGTGTGTTTTTGTGTTTGTGTGTGTGTGTGTTTTTGAGTGTGTGTTTGTTTTTGTGTGTTTTTGTGTGTGTTTTTGTGTGTGTGTGTGTTTGTTTTTGTGTGTGTGTGTATTTTTGTGTGTGTGTGTGTTTTTGTGTGTGTGTTTGTTTTTGTGTGTTTTTGTGTGTTTTTGTGTGTTTGTTTTTGTGTGTGTTTGAGTGTGTTTGTGTGTGTTTGTTTTTGTGTGTTTTATGTGTGTTTTTGTGTGTTTGTGTGTGTGTTTGTTTTTGCATGTATTTTTGAGTGTTTGTGTGTGTGTGTTTTTGTGTGTGTGTTTGTTTTTGTGTGTTTTTGTGTGTGTTTTTGTGTGTGTTTGTTTTTGTGTTTGTGTTTTTGTGTGTGTTTTGGGGTGTGTTTTTGGGTGTGTTTTTGTGTGTTTGTTTTTGTGTGTTTTTGTGTGTTTGTTTTTGTGTGTGTGTTTTTGTGTGTTTTTGTGTGTGTTTTTGTGTGTGTTTTTGTGTGTTTTTGTGTGTGTTTTTGTGTGTTTTTTTGTGTGTTTGTGTGTGTGTGTTTTTGTGTGTGTGTTTGTTTTTGTGTGTTTTTGTGTGTGTTTTTGTTTTTGTGTGTGTTTTTGTGTGTGTGTTTGTTTTTGTGTGTTTTTGTGGGTTTTTGTGTGTGTGTGTGTTTTTGTGTGTGTTTTTGTGTTTGTTTTTGTGTGGGTGTTTTTGTGTGTGTGTTTTTGTGTGTGTTTTTGTTTTTGTGTGTGTTTTTGTGTGTGTTTTTCTGTGTTTGTGTGTGTGTGTTTTTGTGTGTGTGTTTGTTTTTGTGTGTGTGTGTTTTTGTGTTTGTGTTTGTTTTTGTGTGTGTTTTTGTGTGTTTGTTTTTGTGTGTGTTTGTGTGTGTGTTTGTTTTTGTGTGTGTTTTGGTGTGTTTGTTTTTGTGTGTGTGTTGTTGTGTGTTTTTGTGTGTGTGTTTGTTTTTGTGTGTGTTTTTGTGTGTTTGTTTGCGTGTTTGTTTTTGTGTGTTTGTGTGTGTGTGTTTTTGTGTGTGTGTGTTTGTTGTTCTGTGTGTGTTTTTGTGTGTGTGTTTGTTTTTGTGTGTTTTTGTGTTTGTTTTTGTTATTGTGTGTGTTTTTCTGTGTGTGTTTGTTTTTGTGTATTTTTGTGTGTGTGTTTGTTTTTGTGTGTGTGTTTTTGTGTGTGTGTTTGTTTTTGTGTGTGTGTTTTTGTGTGTGTGTTTTGTTTTTGTGTGTGTTTTTGTGTGTGTTTTTCTGTGTTTGTGTGTGTGTGTGTTTGTGTGTGTTTGTTTTTGTGGTTGTGTTTTTGTGTGTGTGTTTGTTTTTGTGTGTTTTTTTGTGTGTTTTTGTGTGTGTTTGTTTTTGCATGTGTTTTTGTGTGTGTTTTTGTGTGTGTTTTTGTGTGTGTGTTTGTTTTTGTGTGTTTTTGCATGTGTTTTTGTGTGTTTGTGTGTGTGTGTTTTTGTATGTGTGTTTGTTTTTGTGTATTTATGTGTGTGTTTTTGAGTGTTTGTGTGTGTGTTTGTTTTTGTGTGTGTTTGTGTGTGTTTGTGTGTGTGTTTGTTTTTGTGTGTGTTTTTGTGTGTTTGTGTGTGTGTGTTTTTGTGTGTGTGTTTGTTTTTGTGTGTTTTTGTGTGTGTATTTGTTTTTGTGTGTGTTTTGTGTGTTTTTGTGTGTGGTTTTGTGTGTTTGTGTGTGTTTTTGTGTGTGTGTTTGTTTTTTTGTGTTTTTGTGTGTGTTTTTGTTTTTGTGTGTGTTTTTGTGTGTTTTTGTGTGTGTGTTTTTGTGTGTGTGTTTGTTTTTGTGTATTTTTGTGTGTGTTTTTGTTTTTGTGATTGTGTTTGTGTGTGTGTGTGTTTGTTTGTGTGTGTGTGTGTGTGTGTGTGTGTGTTTGTGTGTGTGTTTGTTTTTGTGTATTTTTGTGTGTGTTTTTGTGTGTTTGTGTGTGTTTGTTTTTGTGTGTGTTTTCGTGTGTGATTGTTTTTGTGTGAGTGTGTTTGTGTGTGTGTGTTTGTTTTTGTGTGTGTGTGTGTTTTTGTGTGTTTGTTTGTTTTTGTGTATTTATGTGTGTGTTTTTGTGTGTTTGTGTGTGTGTTTGTTTTTGTGTGTGTTTGTGTGTGTGTTTGTTTTTGTGTTTGTGTTTTTGTGTGTTTGTTTGTTTTTGTGTGTTTTTTTGTGTGTTTTTGTGCGTTTGTATGTGTCTTTGTTTTTGTGTGTGTTTTTGTGTGTGTTTGTTTTTGTGTGTGTTTTTGTGTTTGTTTTTGTGTGTGTGTTTTTGTGTGTTTTTGTGTGTGTTTTTGTGTGTTTGTTTGCGTTTTTGTTTTTGTGTGTTTTTGTGTGTGTTTTTATTTTTGTGTGTTTTTGTGTGTGTTTTTGTGTGTGTGTGTTTTTGTGTGTGTGTTTGTTTTTGTGTGTGTGTTTTTGTGTGTGTGTTTGTTTTTGTGTGTGTGTGTTTTTGTGTGTGTGTTTGTTTTTGTGTGTTTTTGTGTTTGTTTTTGTTTTTGTGTGTGTTTGTTTTTGTGTGTTTTTGTGTGTTTGTTTGTTTTTGTGTGTGTGTTTTTGTGTGTGTGTTTGTTTTTGTGTGTTTTTTTGTGTTTTTGTGTGTGTTTTTGTGTGTGTGTTTGTTTTTGTGTGTTTTTGCATGTGTTTTTGTGTGTGTTTGTTTTTGTGTTTGTGTTTTTGTGTGCGTGTTTGTTTTTGTGTGTTTTTTTGTGTTTTTGTGTGTGTTTGTTTTTGTGTGTGTTTTTGTGTTTGTTTTTGTGTGTGTGTTTGTTTTTGTGTGTTTTTTTGTGTTTTTGTGTTTGTTTGTTTTTGTGTGTGTTTTTTTGTGTTTTTGGGTGTGTTTTTGTGAGTGTTTTTGTGTGTTTGTGTGTGTGTGTTTTTGAGTGTGTGTGTGTTTTTGTGTGTGTGTGTGTGTGTTTGTTTTTGTGTGTGTGTGTGTTTTTGTGTGTGTGTGTGTTTTTGTGTGTGTGTTTGTTTTTGTGTGTTTTTGTGTGTTTTTGTGTGTTTGTTTTTGTGTGTGTTTGAGTGTGTTTGTGTGTGTTTGTTTTTGTGTGTTTTATGTGTGTTTTTGTGTGTTTGTGTGTGTGTTTGTTTTTGCATGTGTTTTTGTGTGTTTGTGTGTGTGTGTTTTTGTGTGTGTGTTTGTTTTTGTGTGTTTTGTGTGTGTTTTTGTGTGTGTTTGTTTTTGTGTTTGTGTTTTTGTGTGTGTTTTTGTGTGTGTTTTTGGGTGTGTTTTTGTGTGTTTGTTTTTGTGTGTTTTTGTGTGTTTGTGTGTGTGTTTGTTTTTGCATGTGTTTGTGTGTGTGTGTTTTTGTGTGTGTGTTTGTTTTTGTGTGTTTTTGTGTGTGTTTTTGTGTGTGTTTGTTTTTGTGTTTGTGTTTTTGTGTGTGTTTTTGGGTGTGTTTTTGGGTGTGTTTTTGTGTGTTTGTTTTTGTGTGTTTTTGTGTGTTTGTGTGTGTGTTTGTTTTTGTGTGTGTTTTTGTGTGTTTGTTTTTGTGTGTGTGTTTTTGTGTGTTTTTGTGTGTGTTTTTGTGTGTGTTTTTGTGTGTTTTTGTGTGGGTTTTTGTGTGTTTTTTTGTGTGTTTGTGTGTGTGTGTTTTTGTGTGTGTGTTTGTTTTGTGTGTTTTTGTGTGTGTTTTTGTTTTTGTGTGTGTTTTTGTGTGTGTGTTTGTTTTTGTGTGTTTTTGTGGGTTTTTGTGTGTGTGTGTGTGTGTGTGTGTGTTTTTGTGTGTGTTTTTGTGTTTGTTTTTGTGTGGGTGTTTTTGTGTGTGTGTTTTTGTGTGTGTTTTTGTTTTTGTGTGTGTTTTTGTGTGTGTTTTTCTGTGTTTGTGTGTGTGTGTTTTTGTGTGTGTGTTTGTTTTTGTGTGTGTGTGTTTTTGTGTTTGTGTTTGTTTTTGTGTGTGTTTTTGTGTGTTTGTTTTTGTATGTGTTTGTGTGTGTGTTTGTTTTTGTGTGTGTTTTGGTGTGTTTGTTTTTGTGTGTGTGTTTTTGTGTGTTTTTGTGTGTGTGTTTGTTTTTGTGTGTGTTTTTGTGTGTTTGTTTGCGTGTTTGTTTTTGTGTGTTTGTGTGTGTGTGTTTTTGTGTGTGTGTGTTTGTGTGTGTGTGTTTTTGTGTGTGTGTGTTTGTTGTTCTGTGTGTGTTTTTGTGTGTGTGTTTGTTTTTGTGTGTTTTTGTGTATGTTTTTGTTTTTGTGTGTGTGTGTTTTTGTGTGTGTGTTTGTTTTTGTGTGTGTGTGTTTTTGTGTGTGTGTTTGTTTTTGTGTGTGTGTTTTTGTGTGTGTGTTTTGTTTTTGTGTGTGTTTTTGTGTGTGTTTTTGTGTGTGTTTTTGTGTGTGTGTTTTTGCATGTGTTTTTGTGTGTTTGTGTGTGTGTGTTTTTGTATGTGTGTTTGTTTTTGTGTATTTATGTGTGTGTTTTTGAGTGTTTGTGTGTGTGTTTGTTAATGTGTGTGTTTGTGTGTGTTTGTGTGTGTGTTTGTTTTTGTGTGTGTTTTTGTGTGTTTGTGTGTGTGTGTGTTTTTGTGTGTGTGTTTGTTTTTGTGTGTTTTGGTGTGTGTTTTTGTTTTTGTGTGTGTTTTTGTGTGTTTTTGTGTGTGGTTTTGTGTGTTTGTGTGTGTTTTTGTTTTTGTGTGTTTTTTTGTGTGTGTGTTTTGTTTTTGTGTGTGTTTTTGTGTGTGTTTTTCTGTGTTTGTGTGTGTGTGTTTTTGTGTGTGTTTGTTTTTGTGTTTGTGTTTTTGTGTGTGTGTTTGTTTTTGTGTGTTTTTTTGTGTGTTTTTGTGTGTGTTTGTTTTTGCATGTGTTTTTGTGTGTGTTTTTGTGTGTGTTTTTGTGTGTGTGTTTTTGCATGTGTTTTTGTGTGTTTGTGTGTGTGTGTGTTTTTCTATGTGTGTTTGTTTTTGTGTATTTATGTGTGTGTTTTTGAGTGTTTGTGTGTGTGTTTGTTAATGTGTGTGTTTGTGTGTGTTTGTGTGTGTGTTTGTTTTTGTGTGTGTTTTTGTGTGTTTGTGTGTGTGTGTGTGTTTTTGTGTGTG
>JAUIMM010003449.1:0-32526 GCA_031769625.1 Taudactylus pleione
AAAGCGCATACTTTTTGATATCTCCTCTTGTAGGAAACACAGACAGCTCAAAATTTCACTGGATGTGTTGAAGACCAAGACCACAAATGTGATGTGAAATGGTTTTTCTCTCCATGTTGCGTTTAAGAGAAACAAGCAAATGCACGTTTTTAGGCCAAAATGCATTGAAAGCAATGGAAACAACAAAAGCGCATACTTTGTGATATCTCCTCTTGTAGCAAACACAGACAGCTCAAAATTTCACTGGATGTGTTGAAGACCAAGACCCACAAATGTGATGTGAAATGGTTTTTCTCCCATGTTGCATTTAAGAGAAACAGCAAATGCACGTTTTAGGCCAAAATGCATTGAAAGCAATGGAAACAACAAAAGCGCATACTTTGTGATATCTCCTCTTGTAGCAAACACAGACAGCTCAAAATTTCACTGGATGTGTTGAAGACCAAGACCCACAAATGTGATGTGAAATGGTTTTATCCCATGTTGCGTTTAAGAGAAAACAGCAAATGCACGTTTTAGGCCAAAATGCAATGAAAGCAATGGAAACAACAAAAGTGCATACTTTGTGTTATCTCCTCTTGTAGCAAACACAGACAGCTCAAAATTTCACTGGATGTGTTGAAGACCAAAACCCACAAATGTGATGTGAAATGGTTTTTCTCCCATGTTGCGTTTAAGAGAAAACAGCAAATGCACGTTTTAGGCCAAAATGCATTGAAAGCAATGGAAACAACAAAAGCGCATACTTTGTGATATCTCCTCTTGGAGCAAACACAGACAGCTCATAATTTCACTGGATGTGTTGAAGACCAAGACCCACAAATGTGATGTGAAATGGTTTTTCTCCCATGTTGCGTTTAAGAGAAAACAGCAAATGCACGTTTTAGGCCAAAATGCAATGAAAGCAATGGAAACAACAAAAGCGCATACTTTGTGTTATCTCCTCTTGTAGCAAACACAGACAGCTCAAAATTTCACTGGATGTGTTGAAGACCAAGACCCACAAATGTGACATGAAATGGTTTTTCTCCCATGTTGCGTTTAAGAGAAAACAGCAAATGCTCGTTTTAGGCCAAAATGCATTGAAAGCAATGGAAACACAAAAGCGCATACTTTGTGTTATCTCCTCTTGTAGCAAACACAGACAGCTCAAAATTTCACTGGATGTGTTGAAGACCAAAACCACAAATGTGATGTGAAATCGTTTTTTCTCCCATGTTGCGTTTAAGAGAAAACAGCAAATGCAAGTTTTAGGCCAAAATGCATTGAAAGCAATGGAAATAACAAAAGCGCATACTTTGTGATATCTCCTCTTGTAGCAAACACAGACAGCTCAAAATTTCACTGGATGTGTTGAAGACCAAGACCCACAAATGTGATGTGAAATGGTTTTTCTCCCATGTTGCGTTTAAGAGAAAACAGCAAATGCACATTTTAGGCCAAAATGCATTGAAAGCAATGGAAACAACAAAAGCGCATACTTTGTGTTATCTCCTCTTGTAGCAAACACAGACAGTTCAAAATTTCACTGGATGTGTTGAAGACCAAGACCCACAAATGTGATGTGAAATGGTTTTTCTCCCATGTTGCGTTTAAGAGAAAACAGCAAATGTACATTTTAGGCCAAAATGCATTGAAAGCAATGAAAACAACAAAAGCGCATATTTTGTGATATCTCCTCTTGTAGCAAACACAGACAGCTCAAAATTTCACTGGATGTGTTGAAGACCAAGACCCACAAATGTGATGTGAAATGGTTTTTCTCCCATGTTGCGTTTAAGAGAAAACAGCAAATGCAAGTTTTAGGCCAAAATGCATTGAAAGCAATGGAAATAACAAAAGCGCATACTTTGTGATATCTCCTCTTGTAGCAAACACAGACAGCTCAAAATTTCACTGGATGTGTTGAAGACCAAGACCCACAAATGTGATGTGAAATGGTTTTTCTCCCATGTTGCGTTTAAGAGAAAACAGCAAATGCACGTTTTAGGCCAAAATGCATTGAAAGCAATGAAAACAACAAAAGCGCATACTTTGTGATATCTCCTCTTGTAGCAAACACAAACAGCTCAAAATTTCACTGGATGTGTTGAAGACCAAGACAAACAAATGTGATGTGAAATGGTTTTTCTCCCATGTTGTGTTTAAGAGAAAACAGCAAATGCACGTTTTAGGCCAAAATGCATTGAAAGCAATGGAAACAACAAAAGCGCATACTTTGTGTTATCTCCTCTTGTAGCAAACACAGACAGCTCAAAATTTCACTGGATGTGTTGAAGACCAAAACCCACAAATGTGATGTGAAATGGTTTTTCTCCCATGTTGCGTTTAAGAGAAAACAGCAAATGCAAGTTTTAGGCCAAAATGCATTGAAAGCAATGGAAATAACAAAAGCACATACTTTGCAATATCTCCTCTTGTAGCAAACACAGACAGCTCAAAATTTCACTGGATGTGTTGAAGACCAAGACCCACAAATGTGATGTGAAATGGTTTTTCTCCCATGTTGCGTTTAAGAGAAAACAGCAAATGCTCGTTTTAGGCCAAAATGCATTGAAAGCAATGGAAACACAAAAGCGCATACTTTGTGTTATCTCCTCTTGTAGCAAACACAGACAGCTCAAAATTTCACTGGATGTGTTGAAGACCAAGACCCACAAATGTGATGTGAAATGGTTTTTCTCCCATGTTGCGTTTAAGAGAAACAGCAAATGCAAGTTTTAGGCCAAAATGCATTGAAAGCAATGTAAATAACAAAAGTTCAAACTTTGTGATATCTCCTCTTGTAGCAAACACAGACAGCTCAAAATTTCACTGGATGTGTTGAAGACCAAGACCCACAAATGTGATGTGAAAAGGTTTTTCTCCCATGTTGCGTTTAAGAGAAAACAGCAAATGCACGTTTTAGGCCAAAATGCATTGAAAGCAATGAAAACAACAAAAGCGCATACTTTGTGATATCTCCTCTTGTAGCAAACACAGACAGCTCAAAATTTCACTGGATGTGTTGAAGACCAAGACCCACAAATGTGATGTGAAATGGTTTTTCTCCCATGTTGCATTTAAGAGAAAACAGCAAATGCACGTTTTAGGCCAAAATGCATTGAAAGCAATGGAAACAACAAAAGCGCATACTTTGTGTTATCTCCTCTTGTAGCAAACACAGACAGCTTAAAATTTCACTGGATGTGTTGAAGACCAAAACCCACAAATGTGATGTGAAATGGTTTTTCTCCCATGCTGTGTTTAAGAGAAAACAGCAAATACAAGTTTTAGGCCAAAATGTATTGAAAGCAATGGAAATAACAAAAGCGCATACTTTGTGATATCTCCTCTTGTAGCAAACACAGACACCTCAAAATTTCACTGGATATGTTGAAGACCAAGACCCACAAATGTGATGTGAAATGGTTTTTCTCCCATGTTGCGTTTAAGAGAAAACAGCAAATGCACGTTTTAGGCCAAAATGCATTGAAAGCAATGAAAACAACAAAAGCGCATACTTTGTGATATCTCCTCTTGTAGCAAACACAGACAGCTCAAAATTTCACTGGATGTGTTGAAGACCAAGACCCACAAATGTGATATGAAATGGTTTTTCTCCCATGTTGCGTTTAAGAGAAAACAGCAAATGCACGTTTTAGGCCAAAATGCATTGAAAGCAATGGAAACAACAAAAGCGCATACTTTGTGATATCTCCTCTTGTAGCAAACACAGACAGCTCAAAATTTCACTGGATGTGTTGAAGACCAAGACCCACAAATGTGATGTGAAATGGTTTTTCTCCCATGTTGCATTTAAGAGAAAACAGCAAATGCACGTTTTAGGCCAAAATGCATTGAAAGCAATGGAAACAACAAAAGCGCATACTTTGTGATATCTCCTCTTGTAGGAAACACAGACAGCTCAAAATTTCACTGGATGTGTTGAAGACCAAGACCCACAAATGTGATGTGAAATGGTTTTTCTCCCATGTTGCGTTTAAGAGAAAACAGCAAATGCACGTTTTAGGCCAAAATGCATTGAAAGCAATGGAAACAACAAAAGCGCATACTTTGTGATATCTCCTCTTGTAGCAAACACAGACAGCTCAAAATTTCACTGGATGTGTTGAAGACCAAGACCCACAAATGTGATGTGAAATGTTTTTTCTCCCATGTTGCATTTAAGAGAATACAGCAAATGCACGTTTTAGGCCAAAATGCATTGAAAGCAATGGAAACAACAAAAGCGCATACTTTGTGATATCTCCTCTTGTAGCAAACACAGACAGCTCAAAATTTCACTGGATGTGTTGAAGACCAAGACCCACAAATGTGATGTGAAATGGTTTTATCCCATGTTGCGTTTAAGAGAAAACAGCAAATGCACGTTTTAGGCCAAAATGCAATGAAAGCAATGGAAACAACAAAAGTGCATACTTTGTGTTATCTCCTCTTGTAGCAAACACAGACAGCTCAAAATTTCACTGGATGTGTTGAAGACCAAAACCCACAAATGTGATGTGAAATGGTTTTTCTCCCATGTTGCGTTTAAGAGAAAACAGCAAATGCACGTTTTAGGCCAAAATGCATTGAAAGCAATGGAAACAACAAAAGCGCATACTTTGTGATATCTCCTCTTGGAGCAAACACAGACAGCTCATAATTTCACTGGATGTGTTGAAGACCAAGACCCACAAATGTGATGTGAAATGGTTTTTCTCCCATGTTGCGTTTAAGAGAAAACAGCAAATGCACGTTTTAGGCCAAAATGCAATGAAAGCAATGGAAACAACAAAAGCGCATACTTTGTGTTATCTCCTCTTGTAGCAAACACAGACAGCTCAAAATTTCACTGGATGTGTTGAAGACCAAAACCCACAAATGTGATGTGAAATGGTTTTTCTCCCATGTTGCGTTTAAGAGAAAACAGCAAATGCAAGTTTTAGGCCAAAATGCATTGAAAGCAATGGAAATAACAAAAGCGCATACTTTGTGATATCTCCTCTTGTAGCAAACACAGACAGCTCAAAATTTCACTGGATGTGTTGAAGACCAAGACCCACAAATGTGACATGAAATGGTTTTTCTCCCATGTTGCGTTTAAGAGAAAACAGCAAATGCTCGTTTTAGGCCAAAATGCATTGAAAGCAATGGAAACACAAAAGCGCATACTTTGTGTTATCTCCTCTTGTAGCAAACACAGACAGCTCAAAATTTCACTGGATGTGTTGAAGACCAAAACCCACAAATGTGATGTGAAATCGTTTTTCTCCCATGTTGCGTTTAAGAGAAAACAGCAAATGCAAGTTTTAGGCCAAAATGCATTGAAAGCAATGGAAATAACAAAAGCGCATACTTTGTGATATCTCCTCTTGTAGCAAACACAGACAGCTCAAAATTTCACTGGATGTGTTGAAGACCAAGACCCACAAATGTGATGTGAAATGGTTTTTCTCCCATGTTGCGTTTAAGAGAAAACAGCAAATGCACATTTTAGTCCAAAATGCATTGAAAGCAATGGAAACAACAAAAGCGCATACTTTGTGTTATCTCCTCTTGTAGCAAACACAGACAGTTCAAAATTTCACTGGATGTGTTGAAGACCAAGACCCACAAATGTGATGTGAAATGGTTTTTCTCCCATGTTGCGTTTAAGAGAAAACAGCAAATGTACATTTTAGGCCAAAATGCATTGAAAGCAATGAAAACAACAAAAGCGCATATTTTGTGATATCTCCTCTTGTAGCAAACACAGACAGCTCAAAATTTCACTGGATGTGTTGAAGACCAAGACCCACAAATGTGATGTGAAATGGTTTTTCTCCCATGTTGCGTTTAAGAGAAAACAGCAAATGCAAGTTTTAGGCCAAAATGCATTGAAAGCAATGGAAATAACAAAAGCGCATACTTTGTGATATCTCCTCTTGTAGCAAACACAGACAGCTCAAAATTTCACTGGATGTGTTGAAGACCAAGACCCACAAATGTGATGTGAAATGGTTTTTCTCCCATGTTGCGTTTAAGAGAAAACAGCAAATGCACGTTTTAGGCCAAAATGCATTGAAAGCAATGAAAACAACAAAAGCGCATACTTTGTGATATCTCCTCTTGTAGCAAACACAAACAGCTCAAAATTTCACTGGATGTGTTGAAGACCAAGACAAACAAATGTGATGTGAAATGGTTTTTCTCCCATGTTGTGTTTAAGAGAAAACAGCAAATGCACGTTTTAGGCCAAAATGCATTGAAAGCAATGGAAACAACAAAAGCGCATACTTTGTGTTATCTCCTCTTGTAGCAAACACAGACAGCTCAAAATTTCACTGGATGTGTTGAAGACCAAAACCCACAAATGTGATGTGAAATGGTTTTTCTCCCATGTTGCGTTTAAGAGAAAACAGCAAATGCAAGTTTTAGGCCAAAATGCATTGAAAGCAATGGAAATAACAAAAGCACATACTTTGCAATATCTCCTCTTGTAGCAAACACAGACAGCTCAAAATTTCACTGGATGTGTTGAAGACCAAGACCCACAAATGTGATGTGAAATGGTTTTTCTCCCATGTTGCGTTTAAGAGAAAACAGCAAATGCTCGTTTTAGGCCAAAATGCATTGAAAGCAATGGAAACACAAAAGCGCATACTTTGTGTTATCTCCTCTTGTAGCAAACACAGACAGCTCAAAATTTCACTGGATGTGTTGAAGACCAAGACCCACAAATGTGATGTGAAATGGTTTTTCTCCCATGTTGCGTTTAAGAGAAACAGCAAATGCACGTTTTAGGCCAAAATGCATTGAAAGCAATGGAAATAACAAAAGCGCATACTTTGTGATATCTCCTCTTGTAGCAAACACAGACAGCTCAAAATTTCACTGGATGTGTTGAAGACCAAGACCCACAAATGTGATGTGAAATGGTTTTTCTCCCATGTTGCGTTTAAGAGAAAACAGCAAATGCACATTTTAGTCCAAAATGCATTGAAAGCAATGGAAACAACAAAAGCGCATACTTTGTGTTATCTCCTCTTGTAGCAAACACAGACAGTTCAAAATTTCACTGGATGTGTTGAAGACCAAGACCCACAAATGTGATGTGAAATGGTTTTTCTCCCATGTTGCGTTTAAGAGAAAACAGCAAATGTACATTTTAGGCCAAAATGCATTGAAAGCAATGAAAACAACAAAAGCGCATATTTTGTGATATCTCCTCTTGTAGCAAACACAGACAGCTCAAAATTTCACTGGATGTGTTGAAGACCAAGACCCACAAATGTGATGTGAAATGGTTTTTCTCCCATGTTGCGTTTAAGAGAAAACAGCAAATGCAAGTTTTAGGCCAAAATGCATTGAAAGCAATGGAAATAACAAAAGCGCATACTTTGTGATATCTCCTCTTGTAGCAAACACAGACAGCTCAAAATTTCACTGGATGTGTTGAAGACCAAGACCCACAAATGTGATGTGAAATGGTTTTTCTCCCATGTTGCGTTTAAGAGAAAACAGCAAATGCACGTTTTAGGCCAAAATGCATTGAAAGCAATGAAAACAACAAAAGCGCATACTTTGTGATATCTCCTCTTGTAGCAAACACAAACAGCTCAAAATTTCACTGGATGTGTTGAAGACCAAGACAAACAAATGTGATGTGAAATGGTTTTTCTCCCATGTTGTGTTTAAGAGAAAACAGCAAATGCACGTTTTAGGCCAAAATGCATTGAAAGCAATGGAAACAACAAAAGCGCATACTTTGTGTTATCTCCTCTTGTAGCAAACACAGACAGCTCAAAATTTCACTGGATGTGTTGAAGACCAAAACCCACAAATGTGATGTGAAATGGTTTTTCTCCCATGTTGCGTTTAAGAGAAAACAGCAAATGCAAGTTTTAGGCCAAAATGCATTGAAAGCAATGGAAATAACAAAAGCACATACTTTGCAATATCTCCTCTTGTAGCAAACACAGACAGCTCAAAATTTCACTGGATGTGTTGAAGACCAAGACCCACAAATGTGATGTGAAATGGTTTTTCTCCCATGTTGCGTTTAAGAGAAAACAGCAAATGCTCGTTTTAGGCCAAAATGCATTGAAAGCAATGGAAACACAAAAGCGCATACTTTGTGTTATCTCCTCTTGTAGCAAACACAGACAGCTCAAAATTTCACTGGATGTGTTGAAGACCAAGACCCACAAATGTGATGTGAAATGGTTTTTCTCCCATGTTGCGTTTAAGAGAAACAGCAAATGCACGTTTTAGGCCAAAATGCATTGAAAGCAATGGAAATAACAAAAGCGCATACTTTGTGATATCTCCTCTTGTAGCAAACACAGACAGCTCAAAATTTCACTGGATGTGTTGAAGACCAAGACCCACAAATGTGATGTGAAATGGTTTTTCTCCCATGTTGCGTTTAAGAGAAAACAGCAAATGCACGTTTTAGGCCAAAATGCATTGAAAGCAATTGAAACACAAAAGCGCATACTTTGTGTTATCTCCTCTTGTAGCAAACACAGACAGCTCAAAATTTCACTGGATGTGTTGAAGACCAAGGCCCACAAATGTGATGTGAAATGGTTTTTCTCCCATGTTGCGTTTAAGAGAAAACAGCAAATGCACGTTTTAGGCCAAAATGTATTGAAAGCAATGAAAACAACAAAAGCGCATACTTTGTGATATCTCCTCTTGTAGCAAACACAGACAGCTCAAAATTTCACTGGATGAGTTGAAGACCAAGACCCACAAATGTGATGTGAAATGGTTTTTCTCCCATGTTGCGTTTAAGAGAAAACAGCAAATGCACGTTTTAGGCCAAAATGCATTGAAAGCAATGGAAACAACAAAAGCGCATACTTTGTGATATCTCCTCTTGTAGCAAACACAGACAGCTCAAAATTTCACAGGATGTGTTGAAGACCAAGACCCACAAATGTGATGTGAAATGGTTTTTCTCCCATGTTGCGTTTAAGAGAAAACAGCAAATGCAAGTTTTAGGCCAAAATGCATTGAAAGCAATGGAAACAACAAAAGCGCATACTTTGTGATATCTCCTCTTGTAGCAAACACAGACAGCTCAAAATTTAACTGGATGTGTTGAAGACCAAGATCCACAAATATGATGTGAAAAGGTTTTTCTCCCATGTTGCGTTTAAGAGAAAACAGCAAATGCACGTTTTAGGCCAAAATGCATTGAAAGTAGGGATGTGCAGGCTCGGTTCTACTCGGTTCCGTTCGGTTCTTTTTACCAAATCTTATTGGCTATCGAAAACTCGTGACAGCTGAAACCCAATAAGATCCGGTAAAAAGAACCGAACGGAACCGAGTAGAACCGAGCCTGCACATCCCTAATTGAAAGCAATGGAAACAACAAAAGCGCATACTTTGTGATATCTCCTCTTGGAGCAAACACAGACAGCTCAAAATTTCATTGGATGTGTTGAAGACCAAGACCCACAAATGTGATGTGAAATGGTTTTTCTCCCATGTTGCGTTTAAGAGAAAACAGCAAATGCACGTTTTAGGCCAAAATGCATTGAAAGCAATGGAAACAACAAAAGCGCATACTTTGTGTTATCTCCTCTTGTAGCAAACACAGACAGCTCAAAATTTCACTGGATGTGTTGAAGACCAAAACCCACAAATGTGATGTGAAATGGTTTTTCTCCCATGTTGCGTTTAAGAGAAAACAGCAAATGCTCGTTTTAGGCCAAAATGCATTGAAAGCTATGAAAACAACAAAAGCGCATACTTTGTGATATCTCCTCTTGTAGCAAACACAGACAGCTCAAAATTTCACTGGATGTGTTGAAGACCAAGACCCACAAATGTGATGTGAAATGGTTTTTCTCCCATGTTGCGTTTAAGAGAAAACAGCAAATGCAAGTTTTAGGCCAAAAAGCATTGAAAGCAATGGAAATAACAAAAGCACATACTTTGTGATATCTCCTCTTGTAGCAAACACAGACAGCTCAAAATTTCACTGGATGTGTTGAAGACCAAGACCTACAAATGTGATGTGAAATGGTTTTTCTCCCATGTTGCGTTTAAGAGAAAACAGCAAATGCACATTTTAGGCCAAAATGCATTGAAAGCAATGAAAACAACAAAAGCGCATACTTTGTGATATCTCCTCTTGTAGCAAACACAGACAGCTCAAAATTTCACTGGATGTGCTGAATCCCTGGCGGCAGGACGTGTGGAGGAGGAGCTCCTGACTTCCAGTACAGTGTGACGTTTCCAGCCAGCTGTTCTGTGGGCTTCCCCCAGGAAGGATGCGCCCTCCTGGGGCATGGAAAGGGAAGAGTCCCCTACGGAAGGGGTCTCAAGCCCAGCGGGTGAGGAAAAAAGAGGAGCCGCACCTGAGTACCCCGGTGAGGAATCGGGCTGAAGCTTTCAGCCAGCCGGGGGTGCGGGAGCTGGAGAAGCATGTTGTCGGGAGCGCGGCTGCTGTGGAGCAACAGCGGCCGCGAGCGGGACCCCCCGAACTGTCCGTGGAGGCTCCCCGCGGTGATGTAACCGTGGGTAGAGCGGAGGCGAGTGGTGCCGGTGCTCCACCGGATAGTGAAGAGGGGGGGACCAAGGACCCGATGTGTTTGGCTGTTGAGGAGGACGGGGAGGCTTCCCTGGGCTCCGATGAAGAAGACTATGTAGCACAGCTGTGCTTGGAAGAAGCCGTGGCAGAGGCGAAGAGGTTAAATACAAAAATTTCTTATATAAAAAAAAAGAGGAATAAAGCGCATACGTGGGAGAAACCCAGGCTGAGAGGAGAACTGGTGGAGCTGCAGGATACCCTTGACTGGGTGAAAGAAAGAATCAGGCTGCTGAGACAGGCGAGCCAGTGTCCGGAGGATCCCAGCGGCTTTCCAGCTAATCCAGCACTGGAGGGGTTAACCCCGACTCAGCCATCGGAGAATCCATTACTGACTGCCATTAAAATAATGGAAGAAACTGAAAAGTTACCTGAAAGGGTTAGTGGAGTTCCCGGTGACATGGCGGGAGTTCCGAGGCAGAGCGGTGACGTAGCGGAGGACCTGTCAATCAGGAATGATGATGCGGCAGGGATCCCTGTGAGCGGTGGTGGAATTCCTGGCGTGCCTGTCTCCAGCGGTGGTATGCCTGTCTCGGGAGGAGGAGGAATTTCCTGTATCCAAGGTCCTGACGGCAGTGAGAGAATGGAGTGTTCAGCTGGAGCCAGGAGCCTGGAGCCGGAGATGGAGGAAGGCATCGCGGAGAAGCGGCAAGAGGCTGGGATCCCGGGGAGTAGTGGTGACGGGATCCCTGGTGTATTCGTCTCCAGCAGCACTGCAACAAAGTCGGGAGAGGCAGAGCTTCCAGGCATCGGGGACTCTGTCTGCAGCGATGGAAGGAGCACCTCAGCTGGAGCCGGGAGTCGGGAGCCAGAGACAGCGAAGGGCGGCGCAGTGAATCGGCAGGTAGGTGGAGGAGTGGGGGACCCCCGGGGTGCGGCGGAGGACTTTGCGCGTTCAGTAGAGTGTGTCCCCCGCCTCGCTGGGGGATGTCTCCCAGGGTCCGGACACCTCTGCCGAAACGCTGGTAGGTAGGCAAGGGCGCCCGGTGCGGACCGGGGAAGGACGGATGAGTAGGGCGCAGAGGGGTGAGGAGGCTGTACCCCCTATTGGGCCGGCGGATTCTGTGTGTACCTCAGGACCCGGGGCGGCTACGGGGGCAGCTGAGGACGCATCAAAGGAGGGCACGGAAGTAGCGGTGTCCAGGAAGAGAGGTGTCTTGGCACAGGGTATGCAGTCACTGGAAAAAGAACGGTTGCAGCCAAAAGAAAGAGCCTTATTAAATATCATGTATGGGGAACTGGAGACTCCTGCAAGAGTGAAGGCAGCATTAGAGCTGATTAATAAAGAACAAGCAAGAAAGATGACTGGTGGCAAAGGTGTTAATGAAGGAGCATCAGTCTCTGGGATTCATGACTTTGGCAATGGACAGAAGGTGAATGGTAATGATTTGGGAAATGAACAAAATATTAATAAAAATAAAGTTTCTTATGCTGGTGCATTGGCAGGGGGGAGGAGTGAGGCACGAAAGTTTTTTTCAAGAACTGAACATGATACTGGTGTTAAGAGGCGTAATGTGATACAGTTTAAGTGGGAGGGGGAGGAGGAGGTACCAAGCAAAGAACATTTTTTGACCATGTTGTTTTCTCTGGGTGTATCAGCTGTAGATTTATTTGCATGCATACATCCTATTAGATCTAAAGACTTTGATGTAAGTTTCCAATCAAACTATGGAATGCAGAGACTGTGGAACAAATGGTCATCTGCCAAAGGAAATAAGCCATATGATGACTACAGTGCAAAATTAATGTCTAGGCAGGATGTGGTCAAATTGACTGTGCTGGTTCGAAATGAATCTATACCAGAAAATGACATTAAGTACTGGCTCTCTAGGCACTGTGAGGTGTTATCGGGACTGGTAAAAGTTGATTACACCAAGGGGGTGTGGGGTGGGGCTTATACCATACAGGTAAGACTGTTAAGTACTGCGTTTGGTATGAACCACTTGCCCTCTGCCACCTACATTGGGAGGGACAGAATACAGGTCTTCTATCAGGGCCAGCCAAAGACCTGTTTTAGGTGTGGGGACACGCGGCATTTGAGTGGGGATTGTGGAGTGATTAAATGTACATTATGTGGAGGAATGGGGCATACGTCGAGAATGTGCAATAGAGTGAGGTGCAATTTGTGTGGACAAGAGGGACACCCATATAGTAGGTGTCCGGAGGCTGATGTGAGGGAGAAGGATGATTCAGGGGAGGAGGAGGAGGGAAGAGGTAGAAAGGAGAGAGGTTCAGTGGAGGTGCAAGAGGGGCATGTGACAAGGTGGAGAGTGGCAGAGGAAAGGAAAGAGGTGGAAAATAGAGAGGATGGATTCCAAAAGGTTAAAAATAAAAATAAAAAAAGAGGAAAGGAGGGGAGGAGTTAATATTGGTAAACAGATTTGATGCGCTTACCACAGATGAGGAAGAAGATGGGGAGATAATGAGGCAAAGGGGGAGTTGGTGTTTGCCCCTAGAGTAGCAAGAAGGAGGGCGGCAAGGAAGAAGGATAGGGAAGGAGAATCAGGATCCAGTAAGAGAAGGAAGGAGGAGAAGGGGGAAATGGGCCAAGGGAAGGAGGGGAAAACCATAGAAGATCCACAGGATTTAGAGTGGGACGAAATGGGGACAGAACTACAGGGGGATATAAGAAGGAGGAGAAGTCGGGTGGAGGAGAAGGAAGGGGAGGATGCACCTCCTCAAAATGAGGGCGAAATGGAGGTAATTGGGATTGATTCATCTGTGGAAGTTCCACAGGGGTCTGTAATTCCCAAACCTCCGGATCCGGGAGGAAGGGGAGTGGTGGTGTGTATTGGTGATGGAGATGGTGGTGGGGCTAGGGTGGAGGGTGTGGGGGAGGGGGATCCCCCTGGGCAGAAGTAAGGAGAAGGTAAGGTTGGTTCTGCTTTTCTATAACCTAGAAATATGGATCCCCAACCCATACGATGTGCCACGATTAATGTGGCTTCCGTTATTTCCGACCGAGCTCGTTTTATGGCCTTTGATTTTTTCAACACGATTGAGGTTGATTTTTTGTTTTTGCAGGAGACAAGGATAAGTAAGTTGGATGCCCTCCATAGGATTAAGAGGGAGTGGAGGAGGGGTCCATCTTACTGGTCTCTTGCGGCCGAGCCGTACGGTGGGGTGGCAGTACTTTTTACTGATATGGTAACCATACACAAGGTTATAGAGTTACAAGTGGGCAGGTGTATCATTTTGGATATTTCTCTGAGGGGGCATGACCTGAGATTGATTAACATCTATGGCCCGCAGTCAGCATGGGATAGAAAGTGCCTCTTTAGAGAAATAAAACCATTTCTCTTCACGGCCCAACAAGTTGTCTTTGGTGGTGATTTTAACACCGTCATTCGGCCTAAAGACAGGGGAGGCTCAAAGACAACATTGAGCTATGATTCAAATTATTTAGTAGGGATGATTAGAGAGGCTGGTCTGGTGGATGTGCATGTTCGCCATTATCCAGACCTCACGGGTTACACATATTATTGCGGTAGTCGTAGGTCAAGGATAGATAGATTTTTTGTTAAGGAAACTCTGAAGACCTTGCCTCCAGAGGTAAGGTTGGTGGAGTTTTCGGATCACTGTTTTCTGAGTGTTACCTTGAATGTAGCACAATCCCTTCAGAAAGGCAGGGGTATGTGGCGCCTTAACTCGGACCTCCTACAGGAGGAGGGAGTTAGACAATCCTTTAGAGAGTTCTTTCAGGCACAGGAAACATTGTTGGAGGCAGGATGGAGTAGATCAGAGTGGTGGGAGGAGGTCAAGAAAAGAACTCGGAATTTCTTTAAACGATCAGTAGCAAAAAAGAACTTGGTAAATAGCAACATCTACTATTTTTTGAGAAAGAAATTGGATCTCTTGATTTCTGAGGAGGGAAATAGTGGGGAAATTTCCCGGGTAAAAGCTCAGATGAAAGAATTTCAGTATAACCGGTTGGCATCTTTGGTTCTGGAGAGGGATTACGGGACTTACCACTCGCCTGATCCCTATCAGAGCTGTAGGATGACAGCTGAGGCAAGAGAGATCAGAGGACTGCGTGATAACCAGGGTACTCTCCAAGAGACAAAGGAGGGTATTTTGGGTGTCATTGTAGATTATTACTCTGACCTTTTATCTGAGAAATTACTTATCAGAGAAAGGATGGAGGTCTTTCTGAGGGGAACACCTGGACTCAGGAGGCCTGATGTCCCCTTTGATTGTTTGGAGAGTGAAATAGGGGTGGAGGAGGTCAGGAGAGCAATTGACGGGCTTTCTGGGAAAAAATCTCCAGGTCCGGATGGTTTAACATCTGAGTTTTATAAGACCTTTTCGGATATTCTGGCCCCTCGTCTGGTAGAAGTTTTCAATGAGTGTCTTGGTGAAGAATGTCTTCCCCCTTCTATGAGGACATCTGCTCTTATATTACTCTCCAAAAGAAAGGACCCTCTGAGTGTTGAGAACTGGCGCCCCATAGCTCTTCTTAACACTGATAGGAAGATTTTGGCAAAAATAATTTTTAACAGAATGGCTGAATTTACGGAATTGCTTCTTTTAACTTCTCAACATTGCACTGTGAAGGGCCGTAGTACTTTTAGTGCTGTCCTTGGTGTCCGGGAGGTCATTGAGCAGTGTCGTGCTGAGAAGTGGGGAAAGTATTTGTTGGCACTGGATCAGTCAAAGGCTTTTGACAGAGTCAACCATGAGTACCTATGGGCGGTACTGGAGTGGTATGGATTTCCAGAGAGGGTGGTGAATTGGCTGAAAACAATATATAAAAAGGCCGAAAGCTTCCCACTTGTGAATGGTTGGGTGGGTGAAGCTTTCAGTGTGGGTTCTGGGGTTCGTCAGGGTTGCCCCCTGAGCCCCCTTCTGTACGTGTTTGCTATTGACCCCTTTATAAGGAGGTTGGAGTATGATACGGTGGGAGGGGTGCAGCTGGGTCCGGGGCCTGCACTGAAGGTTGTAGCCTATGCTGATGATGTCACGGTGTTTCTGTCTGAAGAGGCAGAGGCATGGCAGGTGGAAGAACTTATCAGGTTGTATTCTGAGGCTTCATGCTCCAGGATAAACCAGGAGAAGTGTGAAGCTTTTTGGATGGGGGAGGAAGGGGCAGAATTTGACCTTCCGGACAGCCTCCCCCGGGCCAGTGCGCAGATAAAAATTCTAGGAATATTTTTCAATCATGGTGATTATGGCACCCTAAATTGGGAGAAGAAGCTGGAAATAGCAACCAGGAAGGTATCTGTATGGAGAAGGTGGAAATCTTCTTATAGGGAAAGGGTTGACTTATGTAAAACCCACCTGATCCCGGTGTTTCTGTACATTAGCTATGTCTGTTTTTTGCCTCAATCTATGTGGTCTAGGTTAAATTCACTGTTTTTCCTGATGTTTTGGGGAAACAGGATGAATATTATCAAAAGGGGAATCACCTACAAATTGAGAGAAGAAGGAGGCCAGAGTATGGTCAATCCAGTTGTTTTCTTTGTAACAACGTTTTGTAAATTAAACATTGGGAGTCTGTTTTTGGAGACTCCCCCTCAATGGGTAGAAGGCTTCGGGGGATGGGTGTTTCCCTTCCTCAATGAATGGATAGAAGGGGGTCGGATTAAGACATTCCGAGTTAGGCGAGGATACCTCCCGATCTACGTTATCCTGTGCCTGAAAGTTATGAGGCGGTGGAGCTTGGGGGTCGGTGATGTAAGAAGCTCAGCCAGGAGGGAGATGGGGTTGAGGATTCTGCAGACCTACTTCTATGTTCCGCTGGCCCTAAAGGATTGCCCGGGTGAGGTGTGTTCGGAGGGATTAGCTCTGATTAACTCTCAGAGGATCCCTTTGAAGTTTAGGGACATAGCCTGGCTCTCCTTCCATGGAAGGCTCTATGTTAGGGGTAACCTTAAAGTAAGAAGTGCCGATGATCGTGGTTGTCCACGGGAGGAGTGTCTAGGGGAGGAGGAGACTATGGACCACTTCTTCTGTAAGTGTCCCTATAACATAGGGGTTTATAAGAGGGTTTCAAGGCGCCTTCGTATTCCTTGCCTTTCGGGGCTGAGTTACCCTGAATGGGCTTATGGTGCATTCAAGGGATTTGGAAGGTTTGATTTGTGCACAATTTTTTTAGTCAGCTTAGCGGTCCGTTATAGCACATGGAATGCACGGTGTCGATTGGCCATGGGGGGTAAAGTCCTTCCCTGGATATCAGTAGTTGGGGAAATTCTGCACGAGGTAAAGCGGATGATGGAAATGGATAAAGGAAGGATGGATGCCGTCAGCTGGTCACGTTTGTGGCGCCATCTGAGGCCCCCTTGAATGGGTAGCAGAAATTCGGTCCAGAGTCCATTGTAGCTGGTGTTTATCTTTTTCTGTCCTTCACCTAGTATATAGAAATTACAGAGAAATGCTTTACATATACCTGGATAACTAGTATTACCTTCTCGCTGCTTGGGTAGGTGGTGGAGTGTGAGAATTGCGAAGTGTGGTGTGTGAGGTGTGGGGAGGGAGGGTTTTGAGGTTGCTGGGGTATGTAGTGGGGGGAGGGGTAGGTGGTGGATAGGGTTTGGTGGTGTTCCTTGTAAGTGCTCCAATTGATAAGGGAGTTGTTAGTATGGATTAAATACAAATATTGGCTTAGAATGTATAATATGTAAAATATTGTAAATATGGTTTTATATATTTTTTATATGGTGGCAATTTCTGTAATAAACACAGACCAAGACCCACAAATGTGATGTGAAATGGTTTTTCTCCCATGTTGCGTTTAAGAGAAAACAGCAAATGCACGTTTTAGGCCAAAATGCATTGAAAGCAATGGAAACAACAAAAGCGCATACTTTGTGTTATCTCCTCTTGTAGCAAACACAGACAGCTCAAAATTTCACTGGATGTGTTGAAGACCAAAACCCACAAATGTGATGTGAAATGGTTTTTCTCCCATGTTGCGTTTAAGAGAAAACAGCAAATGCTCGTTTTAGGCCAAAATGCATTGAAAGCAATGAAAACAACAAAAGCGCATACTTTGTGATATCTCCTCTTGTAGCAAACACAGACAGCTCAAAATTTCACTGGATGTGTTGAAGACCAAGACCCACAAATGTGATGTGAAATGGTTTTTCTCCCATGTTGCATTTAAGAGAAAACAGCAAATGCAAGTTTTAAGCCAAAATGCATTGAAAGCAATGGAAATAACAAAAGTTCAAACTTTGTGATATCTCCTCTTGTAGCAAACACAGACAGCTCAAAATTTCACTGGATGTGTTGAAGACTAAGACCCACAAATGTGATGTGAAATGGTTTTTCTCCCATGTTGCGTTTAAGAGAAAACAGCAAATGCACGTTTTAGGCCAAAATGCATTGAAAGCAATGGAAATAACAAAAGTTCAAACTTTGTGATATCTCCTCTTGTAGCAAACACAGACAGCTCAAAATTTCACTGGATGTGTTGAAGACTAAGACCCACAAATATGATGTTAAATGGTTTTTCTCCCATGTTGCGTTTAAGAGAAAACAGCAAATGCACGTTTTAGGCCAAAATGCATTGAAAGCAATGAAAACAACAAAAGCGCATACTTTGTGATATCTCCTCTTGTAGCAAACACAGACAGCTCAAAATTTCACTGGATGTGTTGAAGACCAAGACCCACAAATGTGATGTGAAATGGTTTTTCTCCCATGTTGCATTTAAGAGAAAACAGCAAATGCTCGTTTTAGGCCAAAATGCATTGAAAGCAATGGAAACACAAAAGCGCATACTTTGTGTTATCTCCTCTTGTAGCAAACACAGACAGCTCAAAATTTCACTGGATGTGTTGAAGACCAAAACCCACAAATGTGATGTGAAATGGTTTTTCTCCCATGTTGCGTTTAAGAGAAAACAGCAAATGCAAGTTTTAGGCCAAAATGCATTGAAAGCAATGGAAATAACAAAAGTTCAAACTTTGTGATATCTCCTCTTGTAGCAAACACAGACAGCTCAAAATTTCACTGGATGTGTTGAAGACCAAGACCCACAAATGTGATGTGAAATGGTTTTTCTCCCATGTTGCGTTTAAGAGAAAACAGCAAATGCACGTTTTAGGCCAAAATGCATTGAAAGCAATGAAAACAACAAAAGCGCATACTTTGTGATATCTCCTCTTGTAGCAAACACAGACAGCTCAAAATTTCACTGGATGTGTTGAAGACCAAGACCCACAAATGTGATGTGAAATGGTTTTTCTCCCATGTTGCGTTTAGGAGAAAACAGCAAATGCAAGTTTTAGGCCAAAATGCATTGAAAGCAATGGAAATAACAAAAGCACATACTTTGTGATATCTCCTCTTGTAGCAAACACAGACAGCTCAAAATTTCACTGGATGTGTTGAAGACCAAGACCTACAAATGTAATGTGAAATGGTTTTTCTCCCATGTTGCGTTTAAGAGAAAACAGCAAATGCACATTTTAGGCCAAAATGCATTGAAAGCAATGAAAACAACAAAAGCGCATACTTTGTGATATCTCCTCTTGTAGCAAACACAGACAGCTCAAAATTTCACTGGATGTGTTGAAGACCAAGACCCACAAATGTGATGTGAAATGGTTTTTCTCCCATGTTGCGTTTAAGAGAAAACAGCAAATGCACGTTTTAGGCCAAAATGCATTGAAAGCAATGGAAACAACAAAAGCGCATACTTTGTGTTATCTCCTCTTGTAGCAAACACAGACAGCTCAAAATTTCACTGGATGTGTTGAAGACCAAAACCCACAAATGTGATGTGAAATGGTTTTTCTCCCATGTTGCGTTTAAGAGAAAACAGCAAATGCTCGTTTTAGGCCAAAATGCATTGAAAGCAATGAAAACAACAAAAGCGCATAATTTGTGATATCTCCTCTTGTAGCAAACACAGACAGCTCAAAATTTCACTGGATGTGTTGAAGACCAAGACCCACAAATGTGATGTGAAATGGTTTTTCTCCCATGTTGCGTTTAAGAGAAAACAGCAAATGCAAGTTTTAGGCCAAAATGCATTGAAAGCAATGGAAATAACAAAAGTTCAAACTTTGTGATATCTCCTCTTGTAGCAAACACAGACAGCTCAAAATTTCACTGGATGTGTTGAAGACCAAGACCCACAAATGTGATGTGAAATGGTTTTTCTCCCATGTTGCATTTAAGAGAATACAGCAAATGCACGTTTTAGGCCAAAATGCATTGAAAGCAATGGAAACAACAAAAGCGCATACTTTGTGATATCTCCTCTTGTAGCAAACACAGACAGCTCAAAATTTCACTGGATGTGTTGAAGACCAAGACCCACAAATGTGATGTGAAATGGTTTTATCCCATGTTGCGTTTAAGAGAAAACAGCAAATGCACGTTTTAGGCCAAAATGCATTGAAAGCAATGGAAACAACAAAAGCGCATACTTTGTGTTATCTCCTCTTGTAGCAAACACAGACAGCTCAAAATTTCACTGGATGTGTTGAAGACCAAAACCCACAAATGTGATGTGAAATGGTTTTTCTCCCATGTTGCGTTTAAGAGAAAACAGCAAATGCTCGTTTTAGGCCAAAATGCATTGAAAGCAATGAAAACAACAAAAGAGCATAATTTGTGATATCTCCTCTTGTAGCAAACACAGACAGCTCAAAATTTCACTGGATGTGTTGAAGACCAAGACCCACAAATGTGATGTGAAATGGTTTTTCTCCCATGTTGCGTTTAAGAGAAAACAGCAAATGCAAGTTTTAGGCCAAAATGCATTGAAAGCAATGGAAATAACAAAAGTTCAAACTTTGTGATATCTCCTCTTGTAGCAAACACAGACAGCTCAAAATTTCACTGGATGTGTTGAAGACCAAGACCCACAAATGTGATGTGAAATGGTTTTTCTCCCATGTTGCATTTAAGAGAATACAGCAAATGCACGTTTTAGGCCAAAATGCATTGAAAGCAATGGAAACAACAAAAGCGCATACTTTGTGATATCTCCTCTTGTAGCAAACACAGACAGCTCAAAATTTCACTGGATGTGTTGAAGACCAAGACCCACAAATGTGATGTGAAATGGTTTTATCCCATGTTGCGTTTAAGAGAAAACAGCAAATGCACGTTTTAGGCCAAAATGCATTGAAAGCAATGGAAACAACAAAAGCGCATACTTTGTGATATCTCCTCTTGTAGCAAACACAGACAGCTCAAAATTTCACTGGATGTGTTGAAGACCAAGACCCACAAATGTGATGTTAAATGGTTTTTCTCCCATGTTGCGTTTAAGATAAAACAGCAAATGCACGTTTTAGGCCAAAATGCAATGAAAGCAATGGAAACAACAAAAGCGCATACTTTGTGTTATCTCCTCTTGTAGCAAACACAGACAGCTCAAAATTTCACTGGATGTGTTGAAGACCAAAACCCACAAATGTGATGTGAAATGGTTTTTCTCCCATGTTGCGTTTAAGAGAAAACAGCAAATGCAAGTTTTAGGCCAAAATGCATTGAAAGCAATGGAAATAACAAAAGCGCATACTTTGTGATATCTCCTCTTGTAGCAAACAGAGACAGCTCAAAATTTCACTGGATGTGTTGAAGAGCAAGACCCACAAATATGATGTGAAATGGTTTTTCTCCCATATTGCGTTTAAGAGAAAACAGCAAATGCTCGTTTTAGGCCAAAATGCATTGAAAGCAATGGAAACACAAAAGCGCATACTTTGTGTTATCTCCTCTTATAGCAAACACAGACAGCTCAAAATTTCACTGGATGTGTTGAAGACCAAAACCCACAAATGTGATGTGAAATCGTTTTTCTCCCATGTTGCGTTTAAGAGAAAACAGCAAATGCTCGTTTTAGGCCAAAATGCATTGAAAGCAATGGAAATAACAAAAGCGCATACTTTGTGATATCTCCTCTTGTAGCAAACACAGACAGCTCAAAATTTCACTGGATGTGTTGAAGACCAAGACCCACAAATGTGATGTGAAATGGTTTTTCTCCCATGTTACGTTTAAGAGAAAACAGCAAATGCAAGTTTTAGGCCAAAATGCATTGAAAGCAATGGAAATAACAAAAGTTCAAACTTTGTGATATCTCCTCTTGTAGCAAACACAGACAGCTCAAAATTTCACTGGATGTGTTGAAGACTAAGACCCACAAATATGATGTTAAATGGTTTTTCTCCCATGTTGCGTTTAAGAGAAAACAGCAAATGCACGTTTTAGGCCAAAATGCATTGAAAGCAATGAAAACAACAAAAGCGCATACTTTGTGATATCTCCTCTTGTAGCAAACACAGACAGCTCAAAATTTCACTGGATGTGTTGAAGACCAAGACCCACAAATGTGATGTGAAATGGTTTTTCTCCCATGTTGCATTTAAGAGAAAAGAGCAAATGCTCATTTTAGGCCAAAATGCATTGAAAGCAATGGAAACACAAAAGCGCATACTTTGTGTTATCTCCTCTTGTAGCAAACACAGACAGCTCAAAATTTCACTGGATGTGTTGAAGACCAAAACCCACAAATGTGATGTGAAATGGTTTTTCTCCCATGTTGCGTTTAAGAGAAAACAGCAAATGCAAGTTTTAGGCCAAAATGCATTGAAAGCAATGGAAATAACAAAAGTTCAAACTTTGTGATATCTCCTCTTGTAGCAAACACAGACAGCTCAAATTTTCACTGGATGTGTTGAAGACCAAGACCCACAAATGTGATGTGAAATGGTTTTTCTCCCATGTTGCGTTTAAGAGAAAACAGCAAATGCACGTTTTAGGCCAAAATGCATTGAAAGCAATGAAAACAACAAAAGCGCATACTTTGTGATATCTCCTCTTGTAGCAAACACAGACAGCTCAAAATTTCACTGGATGTGTTGAAGACCAAGACCCACAAATGTGATGTGAAATGGTTTTTCTCCCATGTTGCGTTTAGGAGAAAACAGCAAATGCAAGTTTTAGGCCAAAATGCATTGAAAGCAATGGAAATAACAAAAGCACATACTTTGTGATATCTCCTCTTGTAGCAAACACAGACAGCTCAAAATTTCACTGGATGTGTTGAAGACCAAGACCTACAAATGTGATGTGAAATGGTTTTTCTCCCATGTTGCGTTTAAGAGAAAACAGCAAATGCACATTTTAGGCCAAAATGCATTGAAAGCAATGAAAACAACAAAAGCGCATACTTTGTGATATCTCCTCTTGTAGCAAACACAGACAGCTCAAAATTTCACTGGATGTGTTGAAGACCAAGACCCACAAATGTGATGTGAAATGGTTTTTCTCCCATGTTGCGTTTAAGAGAAAACAGCAAATGCACGTTTTAGGCCAAAATGCATTGAAAGCAATGGAAACAACAAAAGCGCATACTTTGTGTTATCTCCTCTTGTAGCAAACACAGACAGCTCAAAATTTCACTGGATGTGTTGAAGACCAAAACCCACAAATGTGATGTGAAATGGTTTTTCTCCCATGTTGCGTTTAAGAGAAAACAGCAAATGCTCGTTTTAGGCCAAAATGCATTGAAAGCAATGAAAACAACAAAAGCGCATAATTTGTGATATCTCCTCTTGTAGCAAACACAGACAGCTCAAAATTTCACTGGATGTGTTGAAGACCAAGACCCACAAATGTGATGTGAAATGGTTTTTCTCCCATGTTGCGTTTAAGAGAAAACAGCAAATGCAAGTTTTAGGCCAAAATGCATTGAAAGCAATGGAAATAACAAAAGTTCAAACTTTGTGATATCTCCTCTTGTAGCAAACACAGACAGCTCAAAATTTCACTGGATGTGTTGTAGACCAAGACCCACAAATGTGATGTGAAATGGTTTTTCTCCCATGTTGCATTTAAGAGAATACAGCAAATGCACGTTTTAGGCCAAAATGCATTGAAAGCAATGGAAACAACAAAAGCGCATACTTTGTGATATCTCCTCTTGTAGCAAACACAGACAGCTCAAAATTTCACTGGATGTGTTGAAGACCAAGACCCACAAATGTGATGTGAAATGGTTTTATCCCATGTTGCGTTTAAGAGAAAACAGCAAATGCACGTTTTAGGCCAAATTGCATTGAAAGCAATGGAAACAACAAAAGCGCATACTTTGTGATATCTCCTCTTGTAGCAAACACAGACAGCTCAAAATTTCACTGGATGTGTTGAAGACCAAGACCCACAAATGTGATGTTAAATGGTTTTTCTCCCATGTTGCGTTTAAGAGAAAACAGCAAATGCACGTTTTAGGCCAAAATGCAATGAAAGCAATGGAAACAACAAAAGCGCATACTTTGTGTTATCTCCTCTTGTAGCAAACACAGACAGCTCAAAATTTCACTGGATGTGTTGAAGACCAAAACCCACAAATGTGATGTGAAATGGTTTTTCTCCCATGTTGCGTTTAAGAGAAAACAGCAAATGCTCGTTTTAGGCCAAAATGCATTGAAAGCAATGAAAACAACAAAAGCGCATAATTTGTGATATCTCCTCTTGTAGCAAACACAGACAGCTCAAAATTTCACTGGATGTGTTGAAGACCAAGACCCACAAATGTGATGTGAAATGGTTTTTCTCCCATGTTGCGTTTAAGAGAAAACAGCAAATGCAAGTTTTAGGCCAAAATGCATTGAAAGCAATGGAAATAACAAAAGTTCAAACTTTGTGATATCTCCTCTTGTAGCAAACACAGACAGCTCAAAATTTCACTGGATGTGTTGAAGACCAAGACCCACAAATGTGATGTGAAATGGTTTTTCTCCCATGTTGCATTTAAGAGAATACAGCAAATGCACGTTTTAGGCCAAAATGCATTGAAAGCAATGGAAACAACAAAAGCGCATACTTTGTGATATCTCCTCTTGTAGCAAACACAGACAGCTCAAAATTTCACTGGATGTGTTGAAGACCAAGACCCACAAATGTGATGTGAAATGGTTTTATCCCATGTTGCGTTTAAGAGAAAACAGCAAATGCACGTTTTAGGCCAAAATGCATTGAAAGCAATGGAAACAACAAAAGCGCATACTTTGTGATATCTCCTCTTGTAGCAAACACAGACAGCTCAAAATTTCACTGGATGTGTTGAAGACCAAGACCCACAAATGTGATGTTAAATGGTTTTTCTCCCATGTTGCGTTTAAGAGAAAACAGCAAATGCACGTTTTAGGCCAAAATGCAATGAAAGCAATGGAAACAACAAAAGCGCATACTTTGTGTTATCTCCTCTTGTAGCAAACACAGACAGCTCAAAATTTCACTGGATGTGTTGAAGACCAAAACCCACAAATGTGATGTGAAATGGTTTTTCTCCCATGTTGCGTTTAAGAGAAAACAGCAAATGCAAGTTTTAGGCCAAAATGCATTGAAAGCAATGGAAATAACAAAAGCGCATACTTTGTGATATCTCCTCTTGTAGCAAACACAGACAGCTCAAAATTTCACTGGATGTGTTGAAGACCAAGACCCACAAATATGATGTGAAATGGTTTTTCTCCCATGTTGCGTTTAAGAGAAAACAGCAAATGCTCGTTTTAGGCCAAAATGCATTGAAAGCAATGGAAACACAAAAGCGCATACTTTGTGTTATCTCCTCTTGTAGCAAACACAGACAGCTCAAAATTTCACTAGATGTGTTGAAGACCAAAACCCACAAATGTGATGTGAAATCGTTTTTCTCCCATGTTGCGTTTAAGAGAAAACAGCAAATGCAAGTTTTAGGCCAAAATGCATTGAAAGCAATGGAAATAACAAAAGCGCATACTTTGTGATATCTCCTCTTGTAGCAAACACAGACAGCTCAAAATTTCACTGGATGTGTTGAAGACAAAGGCCCACAAATGTGATGTGAAATGGTTTTTCTCCCATGTTGCGTTTAAGAGAAAACAGCAAATGCACGTTTTAGGCCAAAATGCATTGAAAGCAATGAAAACAACAAAAGCGCATACTTTGTGATATCTCCTCTTGTAGCAAACACAGACAGCTCAAAATTTCACTGGATGTGTTGAAGACCAAGACCCACAAATGTGATGTGAAATGGTTTTTCTCCCATGTTGCGTTTAAGAGAAAACAGCAAATGCACGTTTTAGGCCAAAATGCATTGAAAGCAATGGAAACAACAAAAGCGCATACTTTGTGATATCTCCTCTTGTAGCAAACACAGACAGCTCAAAATTTCACTGGATGTGTTGAAGACCAAGACCCACAAAAATGATGTGAAAAGGTTTTTCTCCCATGTTGCGTTTAAGAGAAAACAGCAAATGCACGTTTTAGGCCAAAATGCATTGAAAGTAGGGATGTGCAGGCTCGGATCTACTCGGTTCCGTTCGGTTCTTTTTACCGAATCTTATTGGCTATCGAAAACTCGTGACAGCTGAATCCCAATAAGATCCGGTAAAAAGAACCGAACGGAACCGAGTAGAACCGAGCCTGCACATCCCTAATTGAAAGCAATGGAAACAACAAAAGCGCATACTTTGTGATATCTCCTCTTGGAGCAAACACAGACAGCTCAAAATTTCACTGGATGTGTTGAAGACCAAGACCCACAAATGTGATGTGAAATGGTTTTTCTCCGATGTTGCATTTAAGAGAAAACAGCAAATGCACGTTTTAGGCCAAAATGCATTGAAAGCAATGGAAACAACAAAAGCGCATACTTTGTGATATCTCC
Organism: Taudactylus pleione; assembly: GCA_031769625.1. Classification (NCBI taxonomy): domain Eukaryota; kingdom Metazoa; phylum Chordata; class Amphibia; order Anura; family Myobatrachidae; genus Taudactylus; species Taudactylus pleione. Next base: position 26,184 of record JAUIMM010003449.1, read on the forward strand.
TCTTGTAGCAAACACAGACAGCTCAAAATTTCACTGGATGTGTTGAAGACCAAGACCCACAAATGTGATGTGAAATGGTTTTTCTCCCATGTTGCGTTTAAGAGAAAACAGCAAATGCACGTTTTAGGCCAAAATACATTGAAAGCAATGGAAACAACAAAAGCGCATACTTTGTGTTATCTTCTCTTGTAGCAAACACAGACAGCTCAAAATTTCACTGGATGTGTTGAAGACCAAAACCCACAAATGTGATGTGAAATGGTTTTTCTCCCATGTTGCGTTTAAGAGAAAACAGCAAATGCTCGTTTTAGGCCAAAATGCATTGAAAGCTATGAAAACAACAAAAGCACGTACTTTGTGATATCTCCTCTTGTAGCAAACACAGACAGCTCAAAATTTCACTGGATGTGTTCAAGACCAAGACCCACAAATGTGATGTGAAATGGTTTTTCTCCCATGTTGCGTTTAAGAGAAAACAGCAAATGCAAGTTTTAGGCCAAAATGCATTGAAAGCAATGGAAATAACAAAAGTTCAAACTTTGTGATATCTCCTCTTGTAGCAAACACAGACAGCTCAAAATTTCACTGGATGTGTTGAAGACCAAGACCCACAAATGTGATGTGAAATGGTTTTTCTCCCATGTTGCGTTTAAGAGAAAACAGCAAATGCACGTTTTAGGCCAAAATGCATTGAAAGCAATGAAAACAACAAAAGCGCATACTTTGTGATATCTCCTCTTGTAGCAAACACAGACAGCTCAAAATTTCACTGGATGTGTTGAAGACCAAGACCCACAAATGTGATGTGAAATGGTTTTTCTCCCATGTTGCGTTTAAGAGAAAACAGCAAATGCAAGTTTTAGGCCAAAATGCATTGAAAGCAATGGAAATAACAAAAGCACATACTTTGTGATATCTCCTCTTGTAGCAAACACAGACAGCTCAAAATTTCACTGGATGTGTTGAAGACCAAGACCTACAAATGTGATGTGAAATGGTTTTTCTCCCATGTTGCGTTTAAGAGAAAACAGCAAATGCACATTTTAGGCCAAAATGCATTGAAAGCAATGAAAACAACAAAAGCGCATACTTTGTGATATCTCCTCTTGTAGCAAACACAGACAGCTCAAAATTTCACTGGATGTGTTGAAGACCAAGACCCACAAATGTGATGTGAAATGGTTTTTCTCCCATGTTGCGTTTAAGAGAAAACAGCAAATGCACGTTTTAGGCCAAAATGCATTGAAAGCAATGGAAACAACAAAAGCGCATACTTTGTGTTATCTCCTCTTGTAGCAAACACAGACAGCTCAAAATTTCACTGGATGTGTTGAAGACCAAAACCCACAAATGTGATGTGAAATGGTTTTTCTCCCATGTTGCGTTTAAGAGAAAACAGCAAATGCTCGTTTTAGGCCAAAATGCATTGAAAGCAATGAAAACAACAAAAGCGCATACTTTGTGATATCTCCTCTTGTAGCAAACACAGACAGCTCAAAATTTCACTGGATGTGTTGAAGACCAAGACCCACAAATGTGATGTGAAATGGTTTTTCTCCCATGTTGCATTTAAGAGAAAACAGCAAATGCAAGTTTTAGGCCAAAATGCATTGAAAGCAATGGAAATAACAAAAGTTCAAACTTTGTGATATCTCCTCTTGTAGCAAACACAGACAGCTCAAAATTTCACTGGATGTGTTGAAGACTAAGACCCACAAATATGATGTGAAATGGTTTTTCTCCCATGTTGCGTTTAAGAGAAAACAGCAAATGCACGTTTTAGGCCAAAATGCATTGAAAGCAATGAAAACAACAAAAGCGCATACTTTGTGATATCTCCTCTTGTAGCAAACACAGACAGCTCAAAATTTCACTGGATGTGTTGAAGACCAAGACCCACAAATGTGATGTGAAATGGTTTTTCTCCCATGTTGCGTTTAAGAGTAAACAGCAAATGCTCGTTTTAGGCCAAAATGCATTGAAAGCAATGGAAACACAAAAGCGCATACTTTGTGTTATCTCCTCTTATAGCAATCACAGACAGCTCAAAATTTCACTGGATGTGTTGAAGACCAAAACCCACAAATGTGATGTGAAATCGTTTTTCTCCCATGTTGCGTTTAAGCTAAAACAGCAAATGCTCGTTTTAGGCCAAAATGCATTGAAAGCAATGGAAATAACAAAAGCGCATACTTTGTGATATCTCCTCTTGTAGCAAACACAGACAGCTCAAAATTTCACTGGATGTGTTGAAGACCAAGACCCACAAATGTGATGTGAAATGGTTTTTCTCCCATGTTGCGTTTAAGAGAAAACAGCAAATGCACGTTTTAGGCCAAAATACATTGAAAGCAATGGAAACAACAAAAGCGCATACTTTGTGATATCTCCTCTTGGAGCAAACACAGACAGCTCAAAATTTCACTGGATGTGTTGAAGACCAAGACCCACAAATGTGATGTGAAATGGTTTTTCTCCGATGTTGCATTTAAGAGAAAACAGCAAATGCACGTTTTAGGCCAAAATGCATTGAAAGCAATGGAAACAACAAAAGCGCATACTTTGTGATATCTCCTCTTGTAGCAAACACAGACAGCTCAAAATTTCACTGGATGTGTTGAAGACCAAGACCCACAAATGTGATGTGAAATGGTTTTTCTCCCATGTTGCGTTTAAGAGAAAACAGCAAATGCACGTTTTAGGCCAAAATACATTGAAAGCAATGGAAACAACAAAAGCGCATACTTTGTGTTATCTTCTCTTGTAGCAAACACAGACAGCTCAAAATTTCACTGGATGTGTTGAAGACCAAAACCCACAAATGTGTTGTGAAATGGTTTTTCTCCCATGTTGCGTTTAAGAGAAAACAGCAAATGCTCGTTTTAGGCCAAAATGCATTGAAAGCTATGAAAACAACAAAAGCACGTACTTTGTGATATCTCCTCTTGTAGCAAACACAGACAGCTCAAAATTTCACTGGATGTGTTGAAGACCAAGACCCACAAATGTGATGTGAAATGTTTTTTCTCCCATGTTGCGTTTAAGAGAAAACAGCAAATGCAAGTTTTAGGCCAAAATGCATTGAAAGCAATGGAAATAACAAAAGTTCAAACTTTGTGATATCTCCTCTTGTAGCAAACACAGACAGCTCAAAATTTCACTGGATGTGTTGAAGACCAAGACCCACAAATGTGATGTGAAATGGTTTTTCTCCCATGTTGCGTTTAAGAGAAAACAGCAAATGCACGTTTTAGGCCAAAATGCATTGAAAGCAATGAAAACAACAAAAGCGCATACTTTGTGATATCTCCTCTTGTAGCAAACACAGACAGCTCAAAATTTCACTGGATGTGTTGAAGACCAAGACCCACAAATGTGATGTGAAATGGTTTTTCTCCCATGTTGCGTTTAAGAGAAAACAGCAAATGCAAGTTTTAGGCCAAAATGCATTGAAAGCAATGGAAATAACAAAAGCACATACTTTGTGATATCTCCTCTTGTAGCAAACACAGACAGCTCAAAATTTCACTGGATGTGTTGAAGACCAAGACCTACAAATGTGATGTGAAATGGTTTTTCTCCCATGTTGCGTTTAAGAGAAAACAGCAAATGCACATTTTAGGCCAAAATGCATTGAAAGCAATGAAAACAACAAAAGCGCATACTTTGTGATATCTCCTCTTGTAGCAAACACAGACAGCTCAAAATTTCACTGGATGTGTTGAAGACCAAGACCCACAAATGTGATGTGAAATGGTTTTTCTCCCATGTTGCGTTTAAGAGAAAACAGCAAATGCACGTTTTAGGCCAAAATGCATTGAAAGCAATGGAAACAACAAAAGCGCATACTTTGTGTTATCTCCTCTTGTAGCAAACACAGACAGCTCAAAATTTCACTGGATGTGTTGAAGACCAAAACCCACAAATGTGATGTGAAATGGTTTTTCTCCCATGTTGCGTTTAAGAGAAAACAGCAAATGCTCGTTTTAGGCCAAAATGCATTGAAAGCAATGAAAACAACAAAAGCGCATACTTTGTGATATCTCCTCTTGTAGCAAACACAGACAGCTCAAAATTTCACTGGATGTGTTGAAGACCAAGACCCACAAATGTGATGTGAAATGGTTTTTCTCCCATGTTGCATTTAAGAGAAAACAGCAAATGCAAGTTTTAGGCCAAAATGCATTGAAAGCAATGGAAATAACAAAAGTTCAAACTTTGTGATATCTCCTCTTGTAGCAAACACGGACAGCTCAAAATTTCACTGGATGTGTTGAAGACTAAGACCCACAAATGTGATGTGAAATGGTTTTTCTCCCATGTTGCGTTTAAGAGAAAACAGCAAATGCACGTTTTAGGCCAAAATGCATTGAAAGCAATGAAAACAACAAAAGCGCATACTTTGTGATATCTCCTCTTGTAGCAAACACAGACAGCTCAAAATTTCACTGGATGTGTTGAAGACCAAGACCCACAAATGTGATGTGAAATGGTTTTTCTCCCATGTTGCATTTAAGAGTAAACAGCAAATGCTCGTTTTAGGCCAAAATGCATTGAAAGCAATGGAAACACAAAAGCGCATACTTTGTGTTATCTCCTCTTATAGCAAACACAGACAGCTCAAAATTTCACTGGATGTGTTGAAGACCAAAACCCACAAATGTGATGTGAAATCGTTTTTCTCCCATGTTGCGTTTAAGCTAAAACAGCAAATGCTCGTTTTAGGCCAAAATGCATTGAAAGCAATGGAAATAACAAAAGCGCATACTTTGTGATATCTCCTCTTGTAGCAAACACAGACAGCTCAAAATTTCACTGGATGTGTTGAAGACCAAGACCCACAAATGTGATGTGAAATGGTTTTTCTCCCATGTTACGTTTAAGAGAAAACAGCAAATGCAAGTTTTAGGCCAAAATGCATTGAAAGCAATGGAAATAACAAAAGTTCAAACTTTGTGATATCTCCTCTTGTAGCAAACACAGACAGCTCAAAATTTCACTGGATGTGTTGAAGACTAAGACCCACAAATGTGATGTGAAATGGTTTTTCTCCCATGTTGCGTTTAAGAGAAAACAGCAAATGCACGTTTTAGGCCAAAATGCATTGAAAGCAATGAAAACAACAAAAGCGCATACTTTGTGATATCTCCTCTTGTAGCAAACACAGACAGCTCAAAATTTCACTGGATGTGTTGAAGACCAAGACCCACAAATGTGATGTGAAATGGTTTTTCTCCCATGTTGCATTTAAGAGAAAACAGCAAATGCTCGTTTTAGGCCAAAATGCATTGAAAGCAATGGAAACACAAAAGCGCATACTTTGTGTTATCTCCTCTTGTAGCAAACACAGACAGCTCAAAATTTCACTGGATGTGTTGAAGACCAAAACCCACAAATGTGATGTGAAATGGTTTTTCTCCCATGTTGCGTTTAAGAGAAAACAGCAAATGCAAGTTTTAGGCCAAAATGCATTGAAAGCAATGGAAATAACAAAAGCGCATACTTTGTGATATCTCCTCTTGTAGCAAACACAGACAGCTCAAAATTTCACTGGATGTGTTGAAGACCAAGACCCACAAATGTGATGTGAAATGGTTTTTCTCCCATGTTGCGTTTAAGAGAAAACAGCAAATGCACGTTTTAGGCCAAAATGCAATGAAAGCAATGGAAACAACAAAAGCGCATACTTTGTGTTATCTCCTCTTGTAGCAAACACAGACAGCTCAAAATTTCACTGGATGTGTTGAAGACCAAAACCCACAAATGTGATGTGAAATGGTTTTTCTCCCATGTTGCGTTTAAGAGAAAACAGCAAATGCTCGTTTTAGGCCAAAATGCATTGAAAGCAATGAAAACAACAAAAGCGCATAATTTGTGATATCTCCTCTTGTAGCAAACACAGACAGCTCAAAATTTCACTGGATGTGTTGAAGACCAAGACCCACAAATGTGATGTGAAATGGTTTTTCTCCCATGTTGCGTTTAAGAGAAAACAGCAAATGCAAGTTTTAGGCCAAAATGCATTGAAAGCAATGGAAATAACAAAAGTTCAAACTTTGTGATATCTCCTCTTGTAGCAAACACAGACAGCTCAAAATTTCACTGGATGTGTTGAAGGCCAAGACCCACAAATGTGATGTGAAATGGTTTTTCTCCCATGTTGCATTTAAGAGAATACAGCAAATGCACGTTTTAGGCCAAAATGCATTGAAAGCAATGGAAACAACAAAAGCGCATACTTTGTGATATCTCCTCTTGTAGCAAACACAGACAGCTCAAAATTTCACTGGATGTGTTGAAGACCAAGACCCACAAATGTGATGTGAAATGGTTTTATCCCATG